>JADWPL010000027.1:189369-421836 GCA_016109495.1 Phialophora tarda | reverse complement strand
AATATGATCCTATCGGAGCAGCGTACAGAACATGTGTCATTCCAAGTCACGCTCGCAGGGATCAAGGTGAAGGCCTTAATCGACTGCGGAGCAAACCAGAATTACATCAGCAAGGAGATGAGCTAGAAGCTACGAGAATATACGATAAAGAAACGACTGCCCTACGCCCTATCAATGGCGGACGGACGAACTACCGGTATAATTATAGAACAGGTGCAGGACGCACCTATAACGATTAGACAACATCGAGAGTGGATATCTCTCGATATAACAACGATACCAAAGTACGATGTGGTACTTGGTATAGCGTGGCTCTTCGACCACAACCCAGTAATCAACTGGAAGAAAAGAACTCTCGAGTTTCTAGAATGCAGTCATGGAAGAGAAAGGGGAGACCGATTATCTCCAAGGGCCCCCATTAAAGCGATTTGGGTGCGACCGAAGGCACGTGTCCTAGCTGGACTAGAGACGCACGAGTTGCCTCCGGAATACAAAGAATTCAAGGACTTGTTCCAGGAGCGGGAAGGACTCGCCGCGCTGCCTGAGCACAAACCTTGGGACCACTCGATAGAGTTCTAAGAAGGAAAGGAAAATCCTTCTTACAAGGGATGGTTGAGGGAACTATCCAAAAAAGAGTCAGACTTCCTGCGAAAGTACATGCAAGATCTGGAGGCCAAGGGATTCATCCGAAAAAACAACAAACCGCAGATATCCCACGGGATGCTCTTCGCGGACAAGAAGGACGGAACCCCAAGGCCTTGCATCGACTTCCGACCGCTGAATGCGATCACTAAGAAAAACGTCTATCCAATACCGCTAATCTAGGAGCTGCAGAACCAGCTCGGAAAAGCCAGATGGCTTACGGCACTCGACGTACGGGACGCCTACTATCGGGTACGGATGAAAGCCGGAGAAGAGTGGAAGACAGCCTTTCGAACTAGTTGGGGAGTTTATGAATACCTGGTCATGCCCTTTGGATTGACCAACGCCCCCGCAACGTTCCAAGCACTCATCAACGACACACTCGAGGAGTATTTGGGGAACTTCGTCCTGGCTTACCTGGACGATATGCTTATCTACTCCGAGATATATGAGGAGTACGTAGAACACGTCAAAAAGGTGATGAGGAAGTTACAAGAAAAGGATTTACCACTGAAGCTCAGTAAGTGCGAGTTTCACAAGAAGGAGATAGCATTCCTGGGCTACCTCGTATCATAGGGACAGCTGAAACTAGATCCAGCGAAGGTCCGGGCCATTAAAGAATAGCCGTAACTAAAGACGGTTAAGGAGGTACAGGCATTCTTAGGCCTCGCGAACTACTACCGACGATTCATTAAGGGATACTCAAGAATTGCTGCGCCCCTGACTAACCTAACGAAAAAGGAGACATACTTCAAGTTCGGGACAAAGGAAGAGAGTGCCTTTAAGGAGATTAAGGGACGTTTGACCAACGCCCCTATCCTCACTATCTTTGACCCTGAAAAGGAAGCTCTCCTGGAAACCGATGCGTCCGATGAGGCGATCGGCGCATGCCTGAACCAGAAAGGGGAGGACGGCAGAGTCAGGCCGGTGGCCTACTACTCCAGAAAAATGACAGGACCGGAGTCGAAGTACGACATCCACGACAAGGAACTCCTGGCTATAGTGGAAGCATTTCGGCAATGGCGGGTATATCTCGAAGGTGCTAAATACCCAGTACAGGTGTTCACGGATCACAAGAACCTACTGTACTGGACCACCATAAAGGAACTCAATAGAAGGCAAGTCAGGTGGGCCGAAACATTGGCCTCATATGACTTTAGGATCAACCACATTCGAGGAATAGAGAATGGAAGAGCCGACGCCCTCAGCCGGAGAGCGGATTATATGGGAATAATGAAACCCACGCTAGCGGCGCTACTGGAATAGAGGGGAGAGGTTTTGGTCTATCGGGGAGAATCCCAGACCATCACGATGATGACTGAACAACCAGAGCTCTCGGCTCAGTAAAGGCAAGAAATCATATCGGCAAGACACGACGACAAGGCGGCAGGCCATCAGGGAATCAACAAGATAATCGAATTAGTCACCAGGGACTACACATGGCCACGACTCAGAAGGGAAGTTGAGGAGTACATTAAGAACTGCGACATATGTCACAAAGCTAAGCACGCTAGGCACAAACCCTACGGATTATTACAGATAACCGAGCTACCTGACGGGGCATGGTCGACGATCGCACTGGACTTTATCGTCAAGCTACCAAAGTCTAGGGAACCCTTGACAGGAACAGAGTACAACTCAATACTGGTTATAGGGGACGAACTGACTAAGTACGTATACTTCCAGCCGTGGAAGGAATCCAGTACATTAGAGGATATGGCATATGCCCTGACAAGAACGGTGATTGCACAATACGGCACACCAGACGTGATCAAATCGGACAGAGATAAGCTCTTTATATCGCAATTCTAGCAATCACTCATAGACCTGACAGGCACACACTAAAAACTATCGACGGTATATCACCCTCAGACAGATGGGCAGACGGAAAGAACGAACCAAACGTTGGAACAATACCTACGATGCTATACAAATTATCAATAAAACAATTAGGTCGAACTATTACCCATAGCACAATTTACTTACAACAACTCGACATTAGCAACGGGAATTTCACCGTTCTACGCAAATTACGGAAAACACCTAAACATTAATAAGGACCCAAGAGGAGTGAAACCAATTACACATAAGGTAAAAATCTCGGTGGAGAAACTACAATCATTACACAGAATGCTTAGGGAGGAACTGCAAAGAATTCAACAAAAAACCACTAAATAAGTAAATAAAAAGAGATCTGAGGGACCAGATTTTTAGGAGGGGGAGAAAGTTTACATTCTACGAAAAAATATCAAAACAACAAGGCCATTAAACAAACTCGATCACACGAAGATCGGACCATACAAAATCAAAAGGAAGCTGGGACTAGTCACGTTTGAAATGGAATTGCCCGCTGGCATGAACATTCACCCAGTTTTCCATAAATCACTATTGGAGAAAGCACCAGCAAACGCCAAACCAGGACCGGTGCTAATCCATGGAGAAACCCAGGAACCACTGTATGATGTGGAGCGCATCCTCGACCACTCTAACGAGACACCAAGGCGTTACCTGATCAAGTGGTTAGGATACGACGACTCTGAGAACACGTGGGAACCCACCGAACACCTCCCAGGGGCAATGCTTGATCGATACCACCGTCAAGCCCGGCCACAAAAGCGGACTAAGAGGGGTCGTCCAGGGAAAACTCCTCCGACATGACGGCGACCTGCTGGGTCGGGTCGTCACTGGGGAGCTCCCCCAGGAGACGGGCCTCACGATCCACCATTTCGCTTTGTTTAGCCGTTATGTTGTTAAGTTGCCGTTTAAGGGAGGCGTGGAGTCGCTGGGCGGAGAGGATTTGGTTGGCCAGTTGGGCCAACTGGCTGCGGACGTCGGCGGATTTTCGCCGGAGCTCCTGCTTCCGATTCTCCAGGCTGTCAAACTCGGCATCGGAGAAGGTCCCGCCATAGGGGATGTTCTTCCGCACACAGCAGGAGCAGCGGGCGTAGCCCTGACGAACAATGCAGATGCTGTTGGAACGGATACACTAAGGGCAGGGGGCCATCGTAGGAAGACCGAGGAGTTCGATTTTGGAGGCAAGACGGGCACGCTGAGCAGACTTGGAGGAATTACGAGGCTGATGCATGATTAGCTATGGAAGAGAAGAAGTCAGAAGGTGCAGGGGGAAGTGCTCACCTTAAGTACGCTGGGACAGCGAATAGGCTAGAGAGGGGAAAGTGTTATGGGTGCCGCGAGGGACCTCTTATGCGGCCGCCCAGGAGACACAGGTGGAAGGTCAGGCGAAGCCTCGGAAACCACAGCCTCGTTGGCAAGGCTGGGGAACACGTGACTAACTGGACTGTGAAGGACTGTGGTGGACTGTTACAGTCCACCGCAGTCCCGCACAGGGAGGACTGTCGGGGACTGCTCAGGACTGTCGCAGTCCTGAACAGTCCACCTTGGTTCCCCTTGCAAAGAAAGGAACTATATAGTAGTCGGATCGGTCCAAGCCATGGAGCGATCCGTAGTCAATCTTAGTTACACTCTGACCCCTACCTTTGGATACAAGAGTGTTGTTCCACCTCACGCCGTTATAAGTGACCGCGTACCTTTACCTCAGGCTAGCATTACGTTACTACTCCTTAGCGAGTAAACCCTCGAAGCGCAGAACTCACCTCACGTGGAGTGATTCGTAACAGATTAATCTTTAAGAGATATTAAGTATTACTAATTTAGTCTAGGTAGTCCTATATCTAGGGTAGAGAATAGGTATTCTTCTTTATAACGCTATTAAGGAGGCGATAGTTAATATATATTCTTTATTCCCCTCCTTACTTCGGAATAAAGAGAATAGGGGATCCCTATAGGCTAAATAAGGGCTAAATAAGGCTTTTTACGAGGAGTTCCCTAACTATACGGTCTTATATATCTTAATATATCTTTAAAAGGGGGTAGTAGTAAATATTAGTTAGTTTCGTATCTCTAGTATTAATTTTATACTTAATATTATATTTCTTAGGCTTCTTAGAGATAATCTTCTAGCGAAAGGAGCTCTTCGCTCTTCGAATAATAGCCTTAAAGGCGGGGTTCACGTAGGTAGATAGTTTTAGGACTATCTTTAGGGTCTTAGATATTACTTCTTCCTATTAATAAATAACCGCGAGGTAAGGTACTTAACCTTCCTATACATCCTAGTAGGGCTTTAAGCTCCTCTTTTCTTTTAGGAGCTTTAGGGGCTTATTTAAGAGGAACTTCTTAATTAGCTTAGTAGCCTTATAATAACTAATATAATTAAGGCTAATAAGAGTCTTCCCCTTAATATTAGTATCTAGGGTTCGGAATAGCTAAATAGAGATTATAATAGTCTTCTAACTTTTATTCTAGGTAGTTAGACTAGGCTAGCTAAAGTTCTATTTAGCCTTATACTACTGAAGCTAGTCTATTCTAAGAATAATATTATAGGCATTCTAGTTAAGGATACGTAACTCTATTCGCGCTTAAAGCTCTCTTAAGGTAAGTTCTATTACTAGCGTTTAAGAGGTATAAGTAGTATTACTATTTATAAGATATACCTATATTAGGGGTGCTTATTATACCTTAATATCCTCTATAAGGCGGCTAAAGGCCGTCCTTAATATAAATAAAAGATTAGACCTAGTGTTAATTAGGATAGTAACTAGTATAGAGGTACTAAACTAGCTAAGTGTCCTATTAGCGATATTACTCCCATTAAGGGGTCCGTACTTAGTATTAAAGTATATAGCGACTATTAGGAGCACCTTAAAAGGCGATAGGCCTACTATAACTAGAATACTATACTATTTATACTCTTCTAAGGGTTTCTTATTCTTCTTCTTCTTACTACTAGACATCTCTTTATTTAATAGCGATAAGCTTTTCCTTACCCTCTATTCTACTAACTAGGGCTTAATTAAGTTTAATAATCTTTTTAAATATATCCTACCTTATTATAGTTATAGTACTAGAGTTTATCGCGCTTATTAGCGACTAAGCCCTTATATAAGCTAGATATAGGGGTATAGATATTACACCCTCCTCTTCCTTTACGGGCCGAATTCTAGCCCTACCCTTAAGAGGCTCTAAAAGATTAAAGTAACCTTAAGGCGTTAGTAGTTATTTTAATATCGCTATTAGTGTCTCTAGTTAGGTCGAGGGCTAGGGTAGATCGACCTCTAGCCTTATAGTTACTAGTATAGATTATTTAAATAGCTAATATAGTAGTTCTAACTCTTTAATTTAACTAATTACGCTCTTAAGTAAGCTATCTCTTAAGGCGGCTAGTATATTTAATATAGTCTATATAGGTGTCTAGCTAGTATTTTATAGATAATATAATAAATATTTATTAGATCTTAGGCTTAAGGCCTCTCTAAAGATAATTAAGTATCTACTAGTTATCTAGATAAGGTTCTAGATATAGGTAAGTAAAGTCTAAGGCTTATATAAATTATATAACTAAGTTCTTCTAGATAAGGGTTTTAAACTTATCTTAATATTACTCCTAGATTTATATATTAGTAAAGAAGGCGGCGAGGGCTCTTAACTAGTGTACTTAGTTAGTAAATAGTCTCTTACTAGGGGATAGGTAAGTATTAGAGACTATATTTAAGGTCTACTATATTATTACCTCGCCTAGTAAGAAAGAGACTACTAAAGTAACTTATTCCTTTAGAGGGATAATTTAATATTAAAGTAAGGCTATTTATTAAAGCTATTTCTTAATAATTATAAGCTAGATCTTAGCTATATCGCCTTCACATTATCTAGTGTACTTTAGGGGGTCCTTAAAGCTAATAAGAGAAAAGGATTAACTAGTAGAAGGGGTGCTAGTCTCTAGTTAGAGTTTAATAGTACCTAGGGGAGTGTAGATAGTAGGTGATTAAGTAGATAGGGTTAAGTTATTAAGACCCTTAGGTAGGAACGAACTAGTCGGGCTACTAGAGATAAATAAAGGTCCTATAGGTCGTTTCTTAGTGTCTGGAGGATAGGCGGGAAAGCTATAGAGGTTATTAGCTACTATAGCTTATTTATGGGGATCGTAGAAGTACTAGTCGGATATTTATTATAGAGTTATTCAAACTCTTAATATCGGCAACTTAATTAATGAAGGACTTATCTTAATAGCTATCTAGAGGGAGAGGACGCACCCTTATATAGTTTAAAGGGTACTAGCTATAGAACTATATAGAAGACCCTAGAAGCCTTAATTAGTAAGCTTAATTATAAATTAAGGCTTCTAGAAGCTTCTAGACTATTCCAGAATAAGCTTACATTATATTACGTAACCTGTGCTAATACTTAGCTTAAGCGGCCTCTACCTCTCTTATTTTCTACCTTTCTTATTATTAGACTATATCTTAAATAGTTTAGGTTAAATAATTAATAGTTCCCTATCTCTTTAATAAGTCTTAAAGGGTAGTAGATATCTCCTAGATAGTATTTCCTCTCTCTTTCTAGCCTACTATAAGCTCTCGGATAGCTACCTCTATATTTATAATATCCGCTAGGTTAGAGATATTCTTTATATAGGAGGATAGCCCTTTAACGACGGCCATAATACAGCTAATATTCTATTTAAGGTTCGTAAGGTTATTATTAATAGCGGTTACTCTCTATTCTATTATACCTAGGTAAGTATTTATATCCTAGGACGGCCGTTAAGGCCTAGGGCCTAATCCTTCTTTAGAGGAAGATATATTATATATTAAACGAGAGTTATAGTAATAAGGAGACTTATAAAAGCTTAGTAAAGTTCTAAATAGGGTAAAATAATTAAGGTAGATATCTTAAGTATAAAATATAAGGAGATAAAGGTAGGAGGGAGTATAAAGGAAGAGGTACGGTCTCTTATAGGGGAACTTAGAGCTTTTAAGGGTATTAACCTAACTAGTAGGGTTCTAATAAGTATTATCTCTTAAGGGGGCTCTTCTTAGGTTTATAATTTTCCCTTTAGAGTAGCCTTACTATTACTTAGGTCCTTACTTAGTCTCCTTTCTCCCCTTCGTATATTCTATAGAATAGTATAGTATCCCTTCGCGCGATTCTAATTACTTAAGGTTCTTTAAAGATAAGTGCTTAAGGTATTAGTCTACTTAGTCTAGTGTAGAAAGTATCTAGTAGATTAAGGATAATTTCTATTAGACTATTAGCGCGCTATAATCCTATAGTTTTAGGGTCTTATAGCTATCGTCTAGCACTAGACTACTTTAGACCTTAGCCTTAAGCTTTATCACCTTATACTAGGAAAGCTATTTAATTCCTAAAGGTGATGTAAGGGTCGAGTCGCGTATTAGCGCTATAAGGTATAGTTAGTAGTTAGTAGGGTACTAGATAGTCTTAGGGGGGTTCCCTAGGCGGATAATATTCTTATCGGCCTTTAGTCCTATATAGACCTCAAGGAGACTAATTATAGTCTTCCTCATAGAAGGGCGATATATACTAGAGAGAGGGAATCTACTAGCATCTTTCTAGAGTATACTAAAGGTTCTCTTTAAAGTTTCGGCTCTTTAATAGTTACTAGGGCTTATACTAGGCCCGATATAAGTTAAGGACTATCTTCTTTACCGTTCAAAAGAGATAGAGGCCCTTAGGGCCTTAGCCTAAGTCTAGCGAGGGCTGTCTAAAGTGTTGCTACTAGATGTGACTTAATTTGGAGGATATAATGGATTTAAAGGGGTCGGGGGCGACGCCTGACTATATAGTTACGAAGGCCTATAGTAATCTTACTAGCGGGTCCTAAACACTTATACGGCCTGTGACGCCTTGGCGTAGTCTTTATAGACCCTCGGGTAACCTTCCCAGTCATAATTCTCTCAGTATACGATCACGTAATTCCCGTCCTCACTGTCTAAAAGGATTACAATCTCACAGGGGGTGCATGAGAGCGATCGACGCTGAGCAGCTTCAATACGCTCAAGGCTCCGATTTGTTGCGATACGCTTTTTCATACGGAAGCAGCCGCCTCAAGATTAATAGCGGGATGAGGGACCCAGGAGCATAGCGATGAATTTAGCCCGCAAATAAGACATTTTTTAGCGTTCATCATGGCATTGCCGAGCGAGTGCAGAGCTATCCTATGTCGGCCTGATATACGTTTTCTGCAGCTCAACTTATCTGTGCTTTCAACATAGAACCAATGCCCTCACAATCACATCCCCTTCTGAACTCCTCCACTCCTTATCCGTTGGCTCTACACCGTCCGCTGCTGTCGAGATGAAATCTGGCTTAGGCAACATGACAAGGCCAGGAAACAGCGTGATGCGGATTCGTCCCTCCGAGTCAGATTTCTCATTACCTTCCTCCTTCATCATCTTTGCATCGTCATAAGGGGAGTTTGGGTCTGGCCAGAAGAAGGAGTGGTGATCCCGGATATTCAACTTGAGCTCCGCACAAAGCAGAAGTGCTTTTTCAAATAGTTTGCATATTTTCGTTTGTCGCTCATTCCAAGAAGTGGTCCAGTCGCTCGCCTGCGAAAGGCCAAGATCGGCACCGTGTACAACAGCAGTCAGAAGTGGAGACAAGGCGTCTACCAGCTCCTTCGCCTTCTCAGCGGCCCTGAGAGGCACCGTGCGTTGTTGAAAACTTTCCTCGGTGATAAGTGATTTCAAGACGTCTTGCCGAAGATTAGCATCTGCGATGATGCCATCTGTGTTCCCTTGTCAGAACATCCTCCAGACAACCGAATGGAAACTTGTTCTCGGGAGTGGAAAACCACAAAATAAGCTCACCTCGTTCTCGAATCAGTAGCTGATATCTTCGCAGCACTACATTCTTGTCGTTGAGGAACTCAGGAAAGTCGGAATCCATGGCCCAATGCAACGTCGCTGCACCTATCAGGCTCTGCAGAAGATTTTCCTCTGGGGGTAGAGTGATGCCGGATCGTCCCAAGAATTCGAACAGAGAATCTTGAGGCTGTACACAGAAAGCTTGCTTGGCGAGAGAGCACAACATTGGATATCTCTTTTCGATGGTGGTGATATTTGGGAACGGGAGGTCGCTGAGGCCTGCATCTTGGTAACAGCGTGCAATCGCGCGAATAGACTGGTGCATGCCCTCCATTGTACGACTCAATTGTTTGTCTGTAGGTCCAACATGCTGTGGCTGTCGAGATCCGTAGCTACAGAATGCAGCAGGCTTGACTCCAGATGCTAGGAGATTCTTTAGCTGCTGAATAGTCTCGTCTTGCTCCCGGATTGTCCTCTCTTTGGAGAGGCATTGAGAACAAGTTGATGGGGAATTTTCGCCGAGCTTGTCATGGTCTCGTAGCCGCGTAGGAAGTTGAAGCGCCCCCTCCGGGTGAGGAACGATGGTGTCTTCCAGTGTCCCGGGAATGGTCACGTCCGAAGGTTCATGAACGAGTGTATCCACTTCGCTCAAGGGCGGCAGTTCAAGACAGCGCCTGCCTTCGCGTAGAAATCTTTGAAACGTGGTATCTTTTCTCCCTTGGTTGTCCCACAATTTCCGAAGCCTGGTTTCAACTTGGGACCCTTTGTATGGTTGGGACATGCTGAAGGTCCGAGAGACATGTTCAGCGGCTGCCGAATATCCAGCCTTGGTGCTCGAACTTGGGATTTTGAATTGGGAACTCTCTGAGTCGAGATAGTCGAGGAGGGCGTGCTCACGCTCCTTTGGCCAATTGGCGCGGCTCATTGTGCAAGACCTGAACAATTGATGGATACTTTCACCATCACGGTCAGTGCGCGCGGCTTCGAGTATATATTTCTGACAGTGCTGAGCACAGAGCGAGCAGCTTCGCGGGAGTCCCTGGTCCAATCAATAAAGTGAAACTGTGGCGCTCTGAGGCGCTGTTGCCTGATGATGAGCCAATACAGTTTAGAATTACTGCCACCAATCTGCAGACTCAGCACTCCTGTCACACCGGTTACACAGCTGAGCCAGTAATGATGGAACAGCACATTGATTTGCTGGCAAGCTAAGAAAGAGGGTGGTGGCGAGGTGCAGACACAGTTGGCATTCTCAGCCTCACCGCAACAATTCCTTCTTATAACAGACAACTCATATCTCGCGAAGTAGTCTCAGATGATGTCTTTCTTTCAACAACGAATACCTATCAAGCTGTAACGTTGGTCCGGCCTTTTCTCTTTTGAGTCGGCCCAGCAGCAAACCATGGCTAGACGGGGGAAGCGAACCCAAATACCTTCGCCTTGCAGCCAAGGTGGCGCGGAATCACAAACAACCAACCCTTTTGGAGATGGAGGTTCTCTAATGGTAGACGCTAGACCTCATGGTACGAATGTTCTTCTGACCAGACTTCACTACTTAGAAAACTCTTAACAAGGGCACAGCAGAGATCACCCGACATCTTGAAAAGCTTCACGTCGACTTTGCAACTCCGCGGAAACGCATCATTATTGCGATTGACTACGGGACGACTTTCTCTGCAGTGGCTTACTATGTTTGCGACGACTGTGAATTCGAAGGATCCAAAAAGGCCGGGTTGGACTCAATTCAGCCCATTGTCATCAAGGACTACCCAGGCAGTGGTGCTAGAAATAACCGTGAGACCGAGGTACCGACGGTCTCCATTTATTCCAATCGAGGCACGTCGAGATACGAGTGGGGCAACGGCGTTCACTTAGCCCTCCATAGTCCAAACAGACAGTTTCCACTTGACACGCCAAAACTCGAACTGGTAAAACTGCTTTTATCGGACAAGGAAGAGGCGAAAGCAGAGCATCCAGCTCTCCAGAAGAAACTCAATCATTGCGGCGTCACCATTAAGAAGGTCATTTCCGACTTCCTCGGAGAGCTTTGGAAGAATGCGGTTGATCGCATCAGACTCAACGAGGGACCAGCTATATTCGAAAGCAGCCCCAGGGATTTGATCCTTTCCGTCCCGCCCTCATGGAGTGCCAATGCAGTTCGAATTATGCAAAATGCAGCAAAGCAAGCGGGTCTACCGGAGCCGGAAATCGTCGCAGAACAGGAAGCGGCTGCTTTGATGGTGTTGAGTGAGCGCAGTCGAGATGAGAAGAGAGACTTTCAGGTCTAGTTCCCCCAGCCCAATCAGCACATGAGATTATAACATTTACCAGATTGGAGACACTTTCGTGGTTGTCGATGCCGGAGGGGGAACAGTAGTAAGTCTCCTTCCTGTCAGTCTAGGAGAGAAGTTGCCAACAACCTGCAGGATTTGGTTTCCTATCGACTCGTGCAGAAGCATCCCTTTGAAGTCTCGGAAGTTGCAGGTGGTGAAGGTGAAATCCCAACGGTTGATGGTTTTGAGTACCTCCTGACAGCCAGCATAGGTGTCGTATGCGGATCCAGCCTAATCAACCTCGAGTTTGGAAGGTGGTTTAAGAACAAGCTGAACAACGAGCGTGCCAGGTACTCGAAAGCGGAGTTCGATAGACTTGTCGAGAGTGCCATTCGTGCCTTCGAATGGACAAAAAGAGATTTCAGTGGGACGGAGATGGAAGATCTCTGGTGTGAGATCTATGGTTTAAGGAAAAGTCGAGACGGGAGATTCACGAACAACTTTGTTTTAATCTCCAGGTCAGTGTCTGGCACCATCCTACGATCAGGCTCTCTAATGTCAATAGGGAAGAAATGTGTCGTTTCTTTGACGAGGTCGTTGTGGATGTGATAATTCCCTTGATCCAGAAGCAAATCACGGCGGTGCACGAACGCCTTAAAGAGGCCAAAACGGTCCCTCTCGTCAAAGTATGTCAATCATGCAGTCTGCCCCTCTATTTGATGCTGATATCCCCAGTACATAATCCTTGTTGGTGGCTTCTCTGCTTCAAGATACCTGCGGAAGAAAATTAGAGATGTTTTCGACGATCCGCAACCTGGTCGTAGAGTCTCTTATCCTATTGAGATTTTACATCCTCAGGAACAATAGTTCGGCAACCCCCGTTTGCTTTTGCCGGTTCTTTAGGGCGGTACTAATTTCGAGCAGTGAAACTGCCGTGGTTCGAGGGGCGATCATGCGATCATTGAACCCCCAGTTCGTCAAAGACCGTTTTCTTCGCACAAGTTACGGAATCAAGCAAACAGAAGAGTATCTGAAAGGAGTGCATGATCCAGATTTAGCGGTAGAGGATGAACATGAGGGAAATATGGTTGTGCACGATTGTATCAACTGGGTGTGCACTCGGGTAATTGCTTCACGATTTTCACATTCTGTATCCTGTGCTAAGACGAGCAGGGCGAAAGCCTGGCATACAAAAGGCAGTTGAAAGAATTGAAGCTGTTCTGGACCGTCGACGCAAACTTTGATTTCAAAAACAGGGGCTCTGGCGATGAGTTCCTCTGCGAGCTCTACATGTCTGACGACAAAGACCCGAAGCCTCACCAAACTGTGAGGCAGATGGAAATGGAGAATCGCCGTAAGGGCTGGCCAAAAGGCTGTGAATTTCATTTCCGTCTATACAACTGACACTGCTACAGATATCGAGCCGTGCGGCCATCTCCAAGCAGATCTGTCTCGCGTCGATGTTGGGAGACTCCGAAAGAAGCCGGCAAGAAACGGAAGGAAGGCTTTCTACAAGATACACTACACCCTGCGACCGTCGGTTCTAGGAGTTCGAACTAGGTGGGAGTTGGTGGTGCCTGACCTGGAGGGCATAGAGCCAGATACAGCGGATGTGAATATAGCTGCAGCTTTCAAGCCAGGCGAGGGAAATTAAGAATGACCTAGTTTGGGTTGTGGCAAGGCAGAAAGAGGCTGATAATTATACAACATCTTCGAGCACCAAGCATGCCTCGGTTTTCGGGTAGAGCGGATTTTCCGCATATCGCACAGTATGGGAGCAAAGATACGAGAGAGATCATCTACTCAAAGCTCGAGGAGAGAAAGGGCCGAGGGGAAGTTGGCAGCGTTCACGCCAGACTTGAGTTTTGATTCAGGGCCTTAACCAGCGACACTTGCAACTCAGGTTAGCTGATTGACTTCTGTTTACGCTGAGGTTCCCTTCCAGAAGAGGACGGTAGCAAAGATTGCTGCGGCGGGGAGGAAGGGAGGTCCCTGGGGTCGAGGGTAGGCCCCTTGGCAACACCAGCCGACGCAACTTGTCGTCGTTGCGTGCGTGGCGCGAGGCCGCACAATACGTAGCTCCCAGTACCTCGTACTTCCTGAAGATCTTGGCTAGGCTGTCCTCGATCCACCTTGGAGGAGTCCCACAGGCTTAAGTATCACCCAAGGAGAGCCCAGCGGACTCTAGAACCACCGAGGCTCACGTAATATTTCTCGGAAGAAATGCGAGATCAGTGTGCAGCAGACCAGCGCAGGGCCATTGCTAAGGCTTGCACTGAAACGTAGACCCAGGGACGCTGCTTTTGAAGCACTTGCCCTGTCCAACCTTCGAGATGCCAGGCGGGCCAGGGTACAGTAGGTGCAGACTGGCAGGGTGGTACTGTAGGACAGGCAGGAGTAGCGAGTTGGGCTGCATTGACACCTCCACTGTTCTCCGCATTCCCATTCATTGTGTATACGTGAATCACGTCAATTTCACGAGACCCAAACCAGTGAATAACGCTCTTTCACTTCACGTTCAACAGTGCAGTCACATAATCTCGCTATGGACGACGCTGACGAAACCATGACGACCTCGACTTCCTCCACGCCCTCTCAACTGCAAGACACGACCGTGACGGACGACGTCGTTGAGAGCGACCTCTCACACCAACACCCAGAAGACTCCAACCGTGCCATAACCCCTGCAAACGACCACCTCAACGCTGCCGCACCAGGAGAACTTTCGCCGCCACGATCCCAACCTTCCCAAGCAGAGTCAACTGCCGCTCTAGTTCCAGACCCGACAAACACGTCAGCGGCCATGGCGAACGGCACGGCAACACGCAGCTCGGCCAGACTCGCGAACACGCAGTCTAACTCTAGAGGAGCAGGAGACACGGCGGCCTTCCCCGCGCTAGGTGTTAGTGAGAAGGACAGCGTTAATATGCCTGGTGGGGGTTGGAAAAACAAGAAGGCGCAGGAGGACATGCACCGTGCTTGGGACAACATTGTCGACCGGGACTTCAACCTGAAGGAGTATGGAGATGTTATGATGCAAGGCAAGGCGCAAGTGGCCGGTCAATAGACATCAGATACCCTTGATGCGAGGACACTGAGAGAGGCGAAAACGAGTCAAGGCGTGGCGGGCGACGTCAATGCGAACCCCCGAAACTGGGTACCGCGAACCTGGAGTTTCGGAATGCATGGTCCATGATGCCCAAGGCGCTTACGACATTCATGAAAATACGGAATATGACGGATTACGACGCAAAAGACAGGCAGAGTGAGCATTGGTCAAAACTAGCTTGAGCGGTTATCCGACACAAAGGCTGGCCGCTATCCCTCTACATATGTCTAGCAGCCCAAGTTCTGGCTGTGGCCCACTCAAGATGTCTTTCACCTTCCTTGCCTCCTCCCTTCGATGTCGAAGTATTGGTCGACGCTGCACCAAGGTTGAATACCACGCTCCTCGGACCAAGGAACCCCAAAGTCGAGGCGGACCACTAGCTACTTTCCGCCGTCACGTTCGCTCAGGATCGATAGCCTCCAGAAAAGGGACAAGCTCAGACTTACTCGCGGCATTCGAAGTACTTTGCGAAGGCGGAACAGTGTGACGTGCTAACTCCCTCGAAGTTGGAAGTCCAGACTCGCTTGCTGGGGACTGTTTGCGGATGGATCTAGATTCGCTAGTGCTGCCGCCTGGATGGCGGCCAACAAGGTCAGCAGCGGAAGTACGTATATCTGCACGTTTATTCTGCTCCAACACGGACCTGATGTGCGGAGGACGGTATGGGGTTTGCAACCGTGGCACCACTTGAGGGCGGTGATGTTCAAAGGTTATGCTCAGTGCGAATCGAACAAGAGGCCAACAAAAAACACTCACCGGCCACGACACGACAACAAGATGACATGGAGCGGAGAAGCTAAGCCGGGCCCCCGAGAACCTTCCGACAAGTGTGTAGCATCTGCTACAGTACTTGCCCTGAGGGATGCGTGCGTGCGTGTGTATATAGAAGCCTAATTGTCCAAAGCCGGTGCGGCAATATGGCAATTGAATTAGATTGCATTGCACCGGCGCCCTCTCGCTGGTGGCTACGTGGGTCGAGCGGTGCGAGGTAGATTATGTACTCTCACTGCTCACAGCTTATTACCCACATATGATTGCGTGGCGTAGCCCCTTTCCAGCCAGCCTTATCATGCCCTCCCTCCTGTCGGTATTGTTTAAATGGAAAAGGACTGCCACCGATCGACACTCCTGAAGACCTAAGAAGGCAAATCATCTATTGTGTACGCGGCTCCATATCCACTAACCACCACTCATTTCCAGACGCTCTCACCCCCACGACCAGTGGTCCGTGATCCGCCAAGTAATACCTCCGTCCCGCGAGTCATCTGCGCCATCCACACGAACAGCAGAAGCGACATTGCGTCCAGACTGTCCGCCTGGGCGGCCATGAAGGAAGGCTGCTGCTGCTTGACCTGAAAGGAGGACCGGAGCCACTCGTGGTGAGTCATGCACGGATCCAGCTCCCTCGTCGTCGGATACACCGGGGATGTGCGGCGCGGCAAATGGGCTGGGCGAGTTTGCGCCGCAGCACCGCGATGCTTTGGACCAGGTATTTGTACCCGATCCGCTGCATTCGCGGGTTACACCGGCGGGCGATGGACCCGTAGCGGGCCAGAGTGCCGAGCGCGGTGCCTTCGTCCTCCAGAGCGGCGACGGAGTCTTTCAAGTCCTGGGCCGCGAGCACGTTCATGTGCTTCTGGCCCAGCTCGGCGCTGTACGCCGACGGGATCATGGAGTCGCGGTACAACACGATGAGGTCATTCTGCTGCAGCCCCATGTCCACGGGATAGACTGCAAAGGGGTCTGAATTGCCCTTCGTCAGCGGCGTCATGGGCGAGGGCGAGGATGCTGGTCGAGCTGTCGTCGCGCGGAGCCGCCGCGACGCTTGTTGCTCGTCGTCTCGCTCGCTTGCGAGGAACCCCGTTCTTTGCGCCCGCGACGAGAACGACCTGATCGACGCGGAACAGCGCTTCGCTCTTCTGCCGCCGTCTCCACGGCTGATACCGCCTCTGGACGTGGCTGAGGATTTCTTTCCTGTGGGCCATGGGGTTCCGATTCTGCGCGTCGTGGTTGATCCATAATAGCACTCCATTGTCAGATCCAGGCCCGGCTTTCCGGTCCCGTAGCCATCGAATGAAACGGTCCGTCCTAGCTCATATTATGTGCCACGATAGACCTATTCGGTATTAGAGACTGTAATACTGCCGTGGACACGGGGGCTTCCAACCTCCACCATCGTATGCTAATATCGGCCATGGTGAGTCGACTTGAGGGTTGATAAACCGAGCTTCGTTGCATAAGACTAGGTCGAGCAATGTCGTAGGACGGGAGACTGGAGGCACAGAAGCGCAAAGCAACGGCCACACTATTGTGTCGTGCGGATGGGGTGCGCCTCGTCGCAAGAGCATCTCTCTTTGCGCCTATCCAGCCGTCTGTACCATGCACAAGCGGTCTTGTTACTGACGGGGTCTGCCGTGAGAAGACTCAGGACAGTCAAGCTCACGGAGTGTGCCCGGGTACGCTTGCCCAGCCATAGGGGGTGATTGGTTATGTGTCCCTTCCATATTCCTGCATGCATGGCTGAATTAGAGCGCGCTGCCCTAGGGCCCCGGACCATGGTTCGTCCGGCGAACAAGGCTGGATCTCTACAGCCAGAGACTGTGTGTACGGAGAACGATCGAGATTTTGGTCCTAATTCTGCCCATGATGCACGGACGGAACATCCGACCTGTCAGCGAAGGAGGATGGTGATAATGTCCTCGTATACTCTGTCTCGGTATCAGTCCTAGTCTCAACTATAACTGCAACACATCTCATCCCAGCCTAGCGAACCTAAACGAACGAGCCCGACGTTCAACGAAGGGACACCCGGAGCAGCGTTCGTCAACCGTTGTCGTAGAGTCTATCCAAAGTACTTCGTGGGAGCTCCGGGTACGGGTCGAGAGACTGACTTGGCCACAGTTGAAACATGACCGAGCAGATGCTTCACAGGTTACACAGGCCGGTCTTCAATGATAGCAGTGCCGGCCATGACGTTTTCCGGGCACACGAACATCAATATACACAGTAAGAATCTGCCGTGACAACTTCTGGCCGCCTTCACATGGCTCAGATATGGCCGTAGGCGCCACCCCTGCTTCTGGCCGCCTTCATGCTTGAAACGCTTGCTCGACTTCGTTTGTAGAATTAGTCTGGATTATGGCACATAGCAGACTTCTCATGCTGACGGGTAGCTTGAGTTCAAGCTTCGAGGTCGCGGTGTGGTAACCATGCGTGGTGTGGATCGTTGTCGAAGCATCCATGCCGTTGCTGATGCGCTGGGTTTCTCACAGATTTTGCAGGCACCATCCTATAAGAGAGGCCTCGAATCAGACGGGTCGAGAGGAGCAAAGCCCACTACAGCCGTTCACCTTTTGCTCGATACCACTGTGGGTGCCTGCGATGGCTGGAGTTGGTGTTGAGGGTCAGCCGTTCGAGGGGCGTTTTGAATAAATATCGCAAATATCGGTCCTCTGAATCTCTCTTTTGGCCCAACAAGCTGTCGCCAGTCTGTCCGTCCATAGCTGCCTGACATCATATCATATCATTTAGTGGTGGAGTGTTGTGATGCTGTACGTGTTGTGCTTCTTCTCGGTAGCGTCGCAACCCGCACAAAGCCGCCAGTGTCCATCGAACGTCCGCGCGCCACGCTCGTTCACACAGACCGATACCTGGTCCATTGCATGTCTTCCTCCCTTCGCGCCATCTCATCTCTTCGCACCCGCAGGTGCCAGGCCCGGCACATTAGAATACCTCTCATCCCGCTCTGTCTTGAAGAGCACCTGACACCAGAACTCCTTCGCATCCGCATCCCACCAAGTCCAATATCTCCCCTCCCGCCGATCAACTTCCCGACTCTGCAGTTTGAACCCACACGTCTCATACGGCTCCGCCGCCACAAGTAAATACTGATAATCCCGATCCGGGGGGTCTTCAACCTTTTGTTCGAACGCGCTCATGAACCGGACCTTTGGTTCCACATTGGGAGTGATTTCCGGGTAGAGCAGTTGGAACAGCAGGCCAACCTGACGTGTCAGCGGATCGCGGATCTTGGTGATCTTATACCCCGGACGGCCGATCTTGACCATGTTCTTGCGGACTTGCACGCCCATCATGCCTGCGCCCATGAGATTGCCATCCTTCTGTGCTTCTTTCTGCTCTCTAGCCGCTCGGCGGGCAAGGTTCGTTTGATGCTTGCGACCTTGTGTGTGTGCGAGGTATGAGCCGTCATTCTGATGCACTGTGAGACAGAGCCTGCACTCAAAGGAGCCGACGTGGTTCTTGAAGAAGTAGGGGTCTTTGTCGAGGTCGATGGTTTCGAGGGCGAGTTTCCGGAGTCGTTCCCGGCGGTCGGCGTTGGTCGCAGAGTGGGAGGCGACACCGCCACCGCCGAATTTGGAGCCGGCGCGGTTCTGGTAATCCATTTTTGTGGGTTGGCGGATGGGCAAGGGGAGCGGTAGAAGACTCGAATGAACTTTCGAAGCTCAGGCTCCTGTAGGCAGTTGTCGCTTTGCCTTGTCGCGCTCTCGTTGGGGACGTGAGTGAACCAAAGAAAAGCTCGATACTGGACACAAGCCTGAGCAATTTATTACTTGGCAGTAAGAGGCGCCCGGGAAGTGCAGTGATAGAGGCTGGGCGGTAACGTCTATTAGACGGAACTGTGCTCGATGGGGGTTTTGGTGAAGAAGATCTGAGATCAATTTGAAAAGAGATTCGACCTCTAACTCAAATGTCAGCCTTGCCATTCTCCGCATTCATGTGGCAAGGCTGCCGTATCAAACCAGCTCCACTCATTTGGCATCAGTGCCTCTTCTACAAGGAACTCAGGGATTCCTAGTCCTGTACAAACCTCCCTCCTCACTACGATGGCAGAATCCTTCTACGCCTCTGTCCCTCCGGCCGGCGCAACCTCCCAACCACCGCTACCACCACCTCTCTCACCCACCTCTGGCAATGCACCACCTCCCCCTCCGAAGCCAGTCTCTCATCTCTCCCAGTCTGCCGACCCATCCCGCTCTGGCACGCCAAATCTCTCGTCTACACCGACAAATACTTCAGCTCCTCCGTTCCCGTCCAGGACGGACTCTCCACGCCCACAACCACCTTTGCCCACCCAACAAATATCCTCTCCAGTCCCCGCTTCCCGACCACAGCAGCAAGAACAATATCAGCCCATTCCCCCTCCGGCACTCGCAGAACGCTGGCTCCCGGCGAACGTCGAATCAAAGCCCCTAACTGAGCTTCACCCCCTGCTGAACAACCCTGCCCTTACCGCCTCGTTAGCAAGTCAACATCCCAGCTACGCCTCCTCCCTACATCCTCTAAACGCCGCCACCCAAGCCAACATTGCTCTGGCCCAGCAAGTCTCCCACTTGGAGGCCCAACTCCGCCAACTGCGGGATGAGACGGCTCAGCTTCTATTGAACCACGCGAGCTTGCAGACACAGTGGCGGAGAAAGCAGAGTGAAATGGATGATGCGGTAGCACCTTGGGGCCCGAGGCAGATGTACCAGAGGCTCGTATCGAGTATTAATGAGCAGGAGGCACTGTTAAGGGCCATGCAGGAGAGCTTTCTCGAAGGCGGGAACGAGGACGATGCATACTCCGGTGCCACCAGCGGAGGCAAAGCCAGTGAGAAGGAGGTCACTGAGTGGGTGAGAAGGATCCGAGAAGGTACAACGACATTAGAGAAGAGGCGGGAGATGCGAGCACGATGGGATGAAGGCAGAGTCGGTGGTTGGAGGTGATCAATTCATCACTAACGATAATACCTGATGACTATTCTAAGCTGATACTGCTGTTCCAATGCTTGTCCCACACCACAGGCGATAACGACAACGACACTTGCCGTTCATCCTTTCACAGAGCAATCGCAAATGCGAGGCAGACCACAGCACCAACAATGCTCGAGCCCAAAACCAGTGTCATGTCTGTTGATGATGATGCTCCGCTCTGCTCCTCGTCATCATCCAGAGCCGAGAAGACGGCTTGGGAAGCCGAGGCAGCAAAGCTGGAGATTGAGGAAGCTTCGTTGGACATTGTGGCGGCCTTGTTCGATTCTGACCATGCGCTGGTCTCCAGTTGGCTGTCCGTATTGTGGGTGGCGTATGTCGATTTCGAGGAGGCCTCACTAGACAGTCGGCTGGCTTCTCGTGACTCGGAGGAAGCCTGGAGAACCATAACACTGAGCTGCGAAGAGATCATGCTCTTGTAGCTCAGCAGACTGGAGATCCAGTAATCGACGATTTCCTGTTCAGGACCCTTGACGGTCATGGTGGGAGGCGGTGTGATGGTGGCATCGTAGTTGGTGACACTTTCAGCCAGCTTGGCATACCACCGCGGCACGTTCGTGCCGGAGAACTCCTTGGCCAGAAACTCGGCTGCTTTGGGATCGTCGAGGATAGCCCTTTTGACATTATCCGGGATGGCAGCGTGGATCAACTCGCTGATCTTTGGAGCATCTCGTTCATCGACCCGATGTTCTCCGTCATCTTTCAGTTCGAGCTTGACAGCTTCTCCCGCCGCACTATGTGTTGGACTTCGGGCATGAGGTGACCGAGCGTCAAGCTCGTCGTCGAATGGAGAGCCACCGCCGTTTTGACGAGCTACTGGTGCGGGAATGCTGAGTAGCTTTTGAACTGGAAACGGCCCCTCAACGTTGTCGTTGGTGCTTTGAGCCAGAAGAGGAACGTCGCCGAAGTTGTCGTTTTGAAGGTCTCGATTCTCGTGCTCGTGCTCAGAGGCCAAGGATGCAGAGGCAAAGGCCATAATGGCAGAGAGGAGGAGAGTCTTGCTCTGCATCTTGAGTGCTGGGTTGACGAGCAGCTGTATGATGGGAAGGTGGAGTTGACGAGAAGGTCTGTCTGTGATGAAAAGAGAGTTTGGAGACGATAAAGAATGGATGCAACAGCTGCTAAGAATTGATGGCACGAGCACGGCTCAAGAATCGATGCTTGGGTGTGGTTGATGTGGACAAAGTGATGCGAAGAAGAGCAGAAAGAAGAGCGAAGGGGAAGGTTGACCTAAATATGACCTTCAAGAAGTGGGAGGCGCCTTCCCCAGCTTGTATTCCTTCCAAAGCTGAAGCATTGAGACGTCACGCTGGGCAGGCAGTTGGTGTTCAGCCACCACAGAAGGGCAGGTGAACATCGTCGCCAAACGAAGTTGAGGCAAGTGCCAATAGCGATCGGGAAAGTCAAGACTTGATCTACCGACGTGGGAGTGAAAGCAAAATGAAGTTGCTCTCATGAGATGGGGGCGACAGTAGAGGAACGTGCAACGTAGAATGGTCCGACACTCCTGCTTGGAGGTGTCTTTGCAGTCGTCGTATTGCGCCCAATGTGGCCGGCGTGGCCGGCTCGCTCACTCGGCCCAGTACGGAGCAAGGCTCTCGCTCATCCTGCTTGCTCTTGCCGGCTGTGCACGACTCAACGCATAGGCAACAGTAATCTGGATCGATGGATGTACACCGTGCTATACGTCGTATTTGAAGATAGGATTGGACCGTCAATAATTCTTGCTGTCGTGGTAGACAACTCTCAGGCCACCAGCCTACATCAGTGGCGACGCAAGTCAACTTCGGCCTTAACGACCGACGGCCGAGAAGCAGCGCCGACCGTCTCTCAGGGTTATATAGTCAACTTCAACAACTGTGGGAACTCGGTGAAGACGGTACAAATAACTGCCAGAATATTCGGACAGATCGTCTCGCGCGTCACGGTCAACGCGACACAGGAATTCGTAAATTTTGTCGCTGACATTTGTGCGACTTTTGATTGGTCGGTCCAAACCATCTGGACGAATCGCATTACCACACCGCCGTCAGCGACAGCCACTATTTATCCTTTCACCCATCTGAGGCGAAGCGAGACTTCAAGAAAGGGACTTCTCCAAACCAGGTGGGAATATCTCAAAACAAGAATTCCAAGACTCGAGGTGTTGCTCCATTTCACTTTCGGTTGGGCCATATTTGTGAAAGCATCTTCAACATGGCACGCGAAAAGAGCGAGCAGTTGATCCGCCAAGCCCAGCGATCCCCTGAGCGAGAGACCTTACCAACAGCACCAGATCTAGAGGCAAACCGCCCACTGCTCTCTCGGTCGTCCACCCTGCAAGAAATCCCCGAATGTCAAAACCACACCCAATCTAAGTCAGATGAAACACAACGACAGAGAAGGTGGCCCTGGTCCAGCTGGACCTTGCATCTCAATGCCAGGGTCGTTTCTGACGCGATCCTGGGGCTGTCCGATGGCCTTACTGTACCCTTCGCACTCACTGCTGGTCTGACAGCTCTGGGAGACACAAGGGTTGTTATTCTTGGTGGAATTGCGGAGCTTATAGCAGGCGCGATATCAATGGGCCTGGGAGGGTATGTTGGCGCAAAGAGCGAAGCGTAAGTTACTTTCATGCTTCATCTGGATGACAAGAGAAGCTGACCATGACAGTGAATCATTCGGTGCCACAGAACGGAGTTGTACCCAGCTTATGCTGCATGAGCCCGAGACGGCGCGAGATCTCGTCCGCGAGTACTTCGAGCAATTCGGACTGTCAGGAGAAGATACGACAAGAGTTGCGGACCACATCAAAGCGTCAGCTCCAATGTTCAAGGAATTTCTCATGCAGAACCATTTCCAGGCAGCCAAGCCAGACACGAGTCGACCTTACCTGTCAGCGCTCACTCTGGGACTTAGCTATTTCGTCGGCGGGTTTATCCCATTAATACCATATTTCATTGTCGCTCGTGATGATGTTCTGGCTGGTTTATGGTGGAGCATTGGACTCATGGCTTTGGTGCTGCTGGTCTTTGGATATGTGAAGACGGGCGTCGTTCGGGGCTGGACTGGCAGAGATAACTACCGAGCTTGTACAGCGGGAGCAGGACAGATGCTGGTAGTGGGTATTATTGCTGCTGGGGCAGCAGTCTGCCTGGTACGACTCATCAATGCAGCATAAGAGAATAACACGGGCGATTGAGCAGTTGGTTCGCTCAAAGGAATGGAAGGAGGCCGCGGTAAAAATCAGAACTCAATTCTCTGTTATGGAACCTTTCCCGGTGATGCGCGTAGACAAGATACCACCTGCTCTTATTCCACAAGTCTTTCCCGTTAAGGAGCTGGCTTCTGATGAACGCCTGGCTTGTGCGTATGGGCCAAGATCTGACCCTGCTGAGTATGATCGGAGACTGCCAACTGAACTCGGTACTGGATAAGCAGGCACGAGGAAGAGTTGCGGTTGGGCTCGAACCGGGGAAGAGGCATGTGGAGCTTGCCGCAGAATTTTCATATCGCTAAGATAATTTCCTCTGCGGACGGACCTCGGTAAGAGGGTTTAACGCAAGGCATTGACGAGTAGAAAATTGGAGGAACAATGAGCCATTGTGGCGGCAGAGTAGCAGTTGGAGAGAAAGAGGAACAGAGAGTGAAGTGAAGTGGGAAATCAGCGACCTCGGGTGTCTCCCACTCTGACTCACCTCATTGATTTCGTCCTTTTCTCGCTCTCTCGCCTTCTCGCCTTTTCAATTGGCTTCCACTCGCATTGCTTTTCTGGTGCTCAGCAGAGTTTGCAGTATGAATTTTTCCCGAAGCAGTGGTACTCCTATGGCCGCTCCCAACAACGCGGATTACATGTTGATCCCCGTGTTGGATTGAGATTCATCCGACTGACTCGATTGCCAGATCTAGGAAGTCACAACTTCATGGACCAAGCGCCCCAAACGGTTACTCCTCTGGTGAACTAACGATACCTCTCAAGGACGGCGGATGGTTCTTCCTGATTTGATCTTTCGAGCTTCTTTCCGTGTCGTGGTCCAACCTGCAGTACGAGTACCAGGTCCTAGTTCACCCGGAAATGGCTTCCTCTGTCCGTGACAAAAGATACACCCGGTCAAAATTATCAGACAGCGCCCGCGACAGTCAGCCTTCTCAATGTTGGGAAACCCCATCCATGCGTTGGTGCAAATCTATGGCTTTTTTCCGGGAAGCTTACTATCGGTTCTTGAGCTGGAGACTACGGTACTCCGTCAGTGCATGCATTCTATTGGTGTCCGGTGTCCGGTATACAGTTTACTCCCAGCCATGCCTTTTTCGACCCTCGCTTCTGCCAGCTAGCGACTTATGCTATTGGGTCTCCAGGCATTTGGTAACTTTCGGTTGGGTCCATACCATCAGTGGCTGTTTTCCGATAGAGTCCCTTGCAGGTCCCGAGTATTCTGTCTGGCCTTTCATCAGGACCATGAACATATTGTTCCCACTCGCAGCTGTCCAGCTCATCACTGGTCGGTGAGAGCCACTTCCTTGCATGAGGATATGCACCTTCTCAGCGGGAAAGTCTACTCTTGCTCGCTCTACTCGCAACTGGTCGCGACACAAAATCACTAGATCCATCTCGGCTGCAAGGTTGAAGCAATATCCAGTCGGTTGTTATCACCTAGTGACTCGTCCGAGCAAGTCTTTCTATTCCCTAAGATGCATGGGTTACTGGCGCATTGGGTGAGTGGCTTGGGACCGACATGTAGAGTCTAATGTTTGAGTGCCCGACATCTTGAGACTCTCAAGAGAAATACCAGAGACGTTCGGACAAGAACAAGGTTTGAAGCGAGTATCCGACAGGATGTCAACTCGGCAGGTTACACGGATTGTTGTTGGCGGGTCCTCAACAACCGCGGGAGGGGGATATCGTGAGTGCCATGGTGAGAAAGATCAACCAGCTCGTTGGTCGCTGACACGAGGCGATTACTCTCATGGCCCAGAGTTATGGATGCGACGGGGTTCCTTCATAGCAAAACGGGAGTGCCGACGACTATCAGAGCATAAGCCCACGAAGCCAGCAGAGCAGAGCACTGTGGGCAGGCGACAGGGACTGCTGTGATCCGAAGGTTGCATTCGCTGAATCCTCATCAAGTCCGGATGCTTTGACCGGATACAAGCCGCTCACAATTACCATGATACATCTTACGCTGTGTTTGATGGCAGGTTTTCAGGACGGTAGTTGGTTAGCGTCACCCAGCCAAAGGCGACTTCTCTCGCAGAGGCCGAGCGAACTGGAGATACTACGAGCGACTGGGAGACGAAAGCGGACAAAGGACGGCTTGCGGGTAAGGGATCCATTAGTCCACCACATGGTAACCTGCAAGCCACCGGACGGACAATCTTTGCCTGAACAAGGTTTTCCTTGTGGGCAATATTGTTTGCTTCGCTGACGTATTGGGATAGAACCTGCACGGACTTGCGTGCACATGTCATACTGGGCACACTGAATTGTGGGCGCCGAGTGGTTCCCTCATGTTCTCTCCAGCAGCAAGGAATCCTCTGCGGTGGCTGATTCCCCAGCGAAAGAAAAACGGTCCGAAGGGAGTCCGCACAGGCTTGCTTTGCAGGTGTTGTTGTCGCACAAATTCGACAACACACCAGGCGCGGTGGTTAGGACGTCAACTTTCCTTTGCAGCACGGACGTCCCGCTAACCAGCCCAACGACACGTGGGCACACACAAGCGAACGGGAAGCTCGACTGATGGTGTGATGGGCACTCTTTGTGCCTGAAGCCTGCCCCTCTTTTGCCTAGCTTACCGGCTCCGGCAGCGGCGTTTCTCGGTGCGCCTCCGGACAACTTTCCAATCGGCGGGCCTTGGTACCTGGCGAGTTGGCCCCGGTCGCGACGCCCTGATTGTGGCGGGTCTGCGCCAACCAGGATGTGCCAAGTTGATCCATTGGAGCTTGCATTAGCCCAAGTAACACTCGTCCTTTTCGCTTTGCGCTCGGATCGCTATTCGACAGTCAGGCTCAGGAACATACGGAACTCAACAAGCGCATCCACCTCACCAACCGAAGGACCAGGGCAAAAGCCGTGGCGTCGGCAATCAACGTTTCAACCTGTTTTCGCCTAGGCTGATCCATGCATGCCTTTTGCCATCCCCTTGCAGTTCTGAGAACTGCTTTCACGTCGACTTCCACCTGGTCACGGCCCCGTGTCCACCTCGTCGAAGGTGGACGGCGCTAACGCATCTGCGAAAATCTCTGAACGACCAAGAACCATGCATGCATGTGCGGTGGGACGCGGCGCTGGACTGGGGGCATGTCTCTTCAGGCGCCTCGGTGTTTGTTGTTCATGTTGAACGTGGGAGCTGAGAGAAGTCAGGATCTACTTAAATCGCGTGCCTCCTCTGTTGTCTGATTTCCTCATTCCGCAACATCTTGTCAATCCTTCATCCACAGTCTACTTCAACAGCCTCGAGCCGGTCTCTGATCAGCATCATTCCTTTGCTGGAAGAACCTTTGTCGACGTGAAACCAACAGGACCACTCTTTTTCGTCCAATCCCTACCGGACCAAGAGGCCTTACTATCCTTACGACAGGTATCTCTTTATCACCCAACATGCAATACAAGAACATCGTCGCTGGCGCAGCCGTGCTGCTTGCCTCTGCTTCAGGTGTCTCGGCCCTGGGATCGGCCACTGTTGTCAACAACTGCGGCTTCCCTGTTTACTACGCGTCCGTCGGTGGAAGCGCTAACCCCACCATGCAACAACTCCAGGGTAGCTACAGCGAGGGCTACAGCCAGCAAGGTGTTGGCATCTCGATCAAGCTTTCCCCTGAAGCCAGCACCTCGGGCGAAGTCTCTCAATTCGAGTTCACTTGGGCCAACGGCAAGATCTCGTATGACCTGTCCAACATCAACGGCTACCCTTTCTCCGCCGGTGGCATGGAGGTTGTTCCTTCTATGCAGAACGACCCCAACAACCCGACATGTGTTCCCGTCACTTGCGCCGCCGGTGAATCGGTCTGCTCTGCCGCCTACAACCAGCCCGATGATACCCGCACCATGGTTTGCGATGAAAACTCCAGCCTTACCTTGACCCTCTGCCCTGGCGGAGCCGCCAAGCGAAGCATCGCTGACGCTGGAGGTGACATTATCTACCGTGTCCATGCTCGACACTTCCCCGCCCAGGCATAGGCGACGCGTGCGTCGACCAAACAAGCTCCAAGCATGATGCCGAATTGGCATGTTTTCCATCCATTTTTACGCAGCTAGTTTCTGCCGTCTCCGACTTTACGCTGCCTGCAAGACACTCGTTTAGTGTATATTCATGAGTCGACACATGGATATACCATCATCCCTGCAGGTTTTGCACCCGATCTCGACGATCACCTCACTCGTTTTATCATCTTCTCAACTCCCGGCGACAGGTCTCCCGTGGAACATGGAAAACAACAACAACTCGGCCTCATGCTTGGCTACGAACATACACAATAAAACAAAAATCAAAACATACAAGACGACATTTTATGACACGATGCGCACCTGAAGGTCATGCCATGACTGATGATTAGCAGCGCTAGACGGTGGCAATGGTGCAACGGGGGTGGATAGCTTCTTCTTTTCTTTTCAAGTGACATCTGGTTTCCGTCGATCACGGGCCAGCATGGCAATTTATCGACATGGCTTTGGGGAACGAACTTGACGTCCAGGTCTCGTCACCCAGACGATGACCTGTGGCAGTTAGACTCATTGCATGTGCAGATGGTGGGAGGCAAAAGTTCCTCCTCTTTTTCTTCTTCTTGGAAATCCCACCGGGCAAAACAGTAGATACTGCAGATCTACGAATGGGAAAGTACATATCTTTTTGGTACATAGCTTTCACTTCTTGGATACCAGACCTAGGGCACGCACACGCACGTACACAGATAGACCGAATGAATCTTTCTCACGGAAATAACCAATTATCTCTCAGTTCAGTCCTTTGGTCTTTGCCCTTCCTCCCGAGGTTCAAAATTCGGTCCCATCCAGCTCAAATCTCACGCTCCCATTCAACGCCTCGAAGTGTTGTTCTGTTCACTACAATGAAGCCCTGGTACGAGGTACTCCTAGTCGTGACGTCCAAACAGCAATGACAGCGCACAGTCCATGCGCCCACCAAGGTACAGTAGCCTAATTTAAGATCCCTTATTCCTACTCGTACTGTGTAGTTACTGTGCACTGTATCAAGCAGCTGGCTTTCCCACCGTTCCCTTCCCCTGGAACCCCTTAGTCTGGATCAATCAGCCCTAACTTGAATCGGGAATTAATGCCAAAGTTTGGTTTTCGCTATCAACCATCATCCCTGCTACGAACTCCCTACTACGAACTCCCTACTACGAGTATGCACTCTCCTTGTACTCCGTACTCCGTACTCCGTAGGTGTAGTGTACGTACAGTGTGACGAGTGCACGCTAACCGATAAGCCAGATAGGCTGTCGCATGCGGGCATGCAGGCATACGGACCGGCAAGCTGGCGCGCGCTGCGCTGCGCTGCAAAAGCTTGAATTTGCAAAAGGCTGATGGATGATCGGCGATCAGCGCCAACGCAGGGGAAAGGGAGCGCTAAGATTCCCTCCCGGGATGCCGCCGGTGCGGATAAGTACGATAGAGTCTGGTGGCTTTGTGGCTTTGCAGAGACAATCCCGAGTTCTGAAACCGGGTGGCTTGGGGGAGGGGAGGGAGAGCCGCGCCGTGCAGGTGTGCAGCGCGAAGAAAGGCCACCAAGGGGGTTAAAAAGCAACACCCTTGCTTCTCATGGGGGCGAAGAAAAAACCTGAAACGTAGCGTTTATTTCGAGGATCGAGACATTGAAAAGCCAACTTAAGGGGATGGACGCGTCTAGACGGATTGATTGACGGATGGATGGATGGATGGATGGATGGATGGATGGGGCCACTTTCAAATCATTATTGGCTTATGTCTTTTGTTTTCCTTTCCTTCTTGATTGTTTGTTTTTCTTGTCGAGGATCTAGGGTTGAAGGGAGAAAGTGCCGACTCGTCCGCCCCGTACCGATCGTCAGGCACGGCACCTGTAAAAGTAAAAAGCAAAGTGATGGGGTGTGATGCCCCTGGGAGGCTGAGAAGGCCGAGACATTTATTGGTGGTGGCGATGTTGAGAGCATGTCTTGACGGCCTTTTCTTACGTACATATCACTACACTATTCCTTACGTATTGCCTTTTTTAATCTTTGAGCAGCTCCGATCCAGCCAGCCACAAAGTGAACATGGACGAGTCGATCATCATAGATAGCCGGGCAATCTGGCAGCGTGACAGCTTGACAGGTGTGACAGGTCACTACGGCTGCGAAGCATACTGCACAGTACATGTTATATCGTGTCATGTCATGTCAACTGCAGGTCACACCCTGGGCTTGCACCGTGGCTGACCTTGACTTGGCTGTCCTCGTACCCGAAACTCGTCATTACTGCGGGGAGTTAAGACATCGAACTGAGACATGCATACGTATCCCGTATGCAGCCCGCTGAGGCATCCCCCCGTCACTTGTGGACGAGGCTGACAGTCATACTAGTTTTGATAGCCCCGAGAGCCCTGACAAGGTTCAACTTCTGGGCCAGAATTACGATGTACGATGTACATGGTAAGCCCCGGCTTGAGGCTGATTGCCTACTGCCTAGTTCATTTCGTGTGCGATGTGGAGTTGTCTCGACGCCTACTACGTAGTATGTACTGTACTCGTATCCTGACGGAGTACACAGAAAGCGTAAGCAGTGGCACTGGCATACCAAGCAGATCCTACGAGCACTGCGTCCGCAAACTGAGCGCGTGAGTGATGTGCCTACTGAAGTGCCATGCCGTGTGTAGCAATTGCCATTGCAACTACTGTACAATGTACACAGTACAAACAACTGCCCTTACCACGATACTTACTTCATTGAGCCTGCCTTATGCCTCACAAACACGGCCCGTCTTGTTTGGTTGTCCATAAGTGCCATGTGAAGTGTTATCCCGGGAATTGTATCTGGCATGTCAACTGTGAGCAATCGTTTTCGAGCTCTTTGTCTGCTTCCCTGTGCTTGGGATACTCCCGTTCAAGTGTGAAGTCGCCGGTATCAGGAGGGAAGGATGCGTAGCCTAACGATATGGTACGGCTTTGGCATCGTGGGCATGTACGAATGTCCGAGCCGGTCTAGGATATCAAACCGGCGCCGCTTTTATCTTCCTCGTGCATACACAGATTCGACTGCAAATCATCCTGAGAGAAGAGTGTTGTTTCAATATTGAAAGCATCCGCCCCAGCAATGGCATGTTCGACGATATTACCTCCATCTGCTCCGCTGTCGCCCAGAAGCTCGTCACCGATGGGAGTTTAGTACCAACACCTGCCCTCCAAAATAGTGTGCGCCCAGCACAAGCGACTTTAAGTTGGTGCACGAAACAAATACTCCTATCATCTCGACCGCCATTCGCCTGTTCAGACCTCTTGCTACCGTCATTACGAGGTATTCAACTCTCATCCCTACTTCTCTGTATTCCCTAGCGTCGTGATGACACAATACTGCACGCAACCAGCCGTTCCGTGCCCTTCTTCATACTCTGCACTCTTCCAGCCCACATCTGGATCTCTCCCCGAGAAGGCGCACACTTCTCACGATAACGGCGAAGCAGAAGTTTCGGATGCTTCACGTCTTTAGATCTGCACAGAAGATCTTCGAAATCATGATCCAAGCCGGCGCGCGAATTAAGGGCACCACGGAGAGCACCATAAATACCTTCAATCCCCACAGTCCACTTCTTAAGCTGCCAAACGAGTTGCTCTTTCAGATTGCCGGTTTCCTGGAAGCCGAATATCAACTCTCACTTCGCATTTGCTGCCGACGGCCTCGCCTCCTACTCAGGGGATCTCGACCCGACACTGAGTGATTTCAGTACGAAGCTGCGGTTCTATCAATGCCTCGAGCCCAACTACCCGGAATATCTTCCCTGCCTATCATGTGGAATCATGTTCAAATGGCGCTCTCCGTTTATGTGTGTGTCCGCTGTCCAGGTGAGGGTCAGCACCCGTCTATGTCTAACTGGGATTCGGCGGCATACGAATGTTGGTACTTAGCAGGAACAGTTGATATTCGGATGAGTCGCTCATTTATCGAGTTGGTTTTTCGTGCTCACGAATGAGGTGAGCGATACGGGTATCCCGTGTCTTCCTTGCGATCGAGCGGACTGCATCGCAACAGCGTCTTGTTCCAAAATGATGCACGCATGATTGATGGAGAACTTGTGCTTGCCACGCGATGGGAGCTGGACGTAGAGCTTCGAATGGATTGGGAAGACCAGGTCAAGCTCTTATTCTGGGCTTCTTGCTTGCATTGGCGAACCAATAGATGGCACGACAAAATACAAGCGTTACTTCAGGGTGCGTCCACGACTATGCACTTGAAGCCCACGGAAATCCTCAAGTGCTCCTTTTGCGAATGTGACTGGCAACTACAAATGAATCACAAAACCGACACACATTGGAGGATGCTCTTTTGTGTCTGGAGAAACTATGGACGACGGGACGGAAAAAGGCAAGGGAATGAGCAAATTTTTCACCGTGAGCCCGCACCGCCGCTGGATATCGAATCAGTTTCGCAGAGAGATCTACGTGCCCTCTTTGAGTCTGGAAATGAGGAAAGGGGGAGCACGGAAGCATAAGAGGCCTCCTAGGGTGTCGAAGTCGCACTTTGAAGGCTCCTCGTGGCGACACCTCATATACGTAGTCATGCGATTTCTATTACTCATCTTGACTGGCTTTAGGCTCAATACCTGCGGCGGTTATGGCTGTAAGACCGTCATGGTCCGCACAGTCGCCCTCGTGCCAATACTTTTCGTCGGTCCTGTCAATGAGAACGGCGATCGCCGCGAGGCAGAATTTGGCTCAAGCCGGAAGGAAGAATGAGAGGGGGCCCGGTGCGGCTCGGGAGTTTAGGCTGTGTCGAGATGAGACCCGACAGGTGCGTCAGAGAGGACGGAGTTGAGAGAGAAAAACAAGTTGGAGGGGAGGAGGGAGTTGGGGACGGGCGACGAGGTTCTTATATCTGTCAAAAGCGGCGGCGCAGCCGGCCCGCGACCATGCCCGAAGTGGACGGCCGCCTAAACCGCACGCGGATTTCCCGGCACCGACTTTACAAGTCAAGTATCCATGTCGTTCCATTCCTTCTTCCTCCACAAACACCCGACGCACGCACTCACACTCTCACGCACACGCACGGGCTCACGCACCAAGCCCAAGCGCCTGCCCATACTCATTTGCAAATCCATCCCTCCAAGCTACCACCACCGCCACCGCAATCCCCAGCGCCATGTCCTCCCAATCCTACCACCTCCCCACGCAGTCCTCGGGCTTCGCGACCGGCGCGGCCGCGGGCGAGGGCGCATCCGGCCCTCTCGTCTCCTACGTCTGCGGCGACTGCGCTTCCAAAGTCCAGTTGTCCAAGGGGGATATCATTCGGTGCCACATGTGCGGGCATCGGGTTCTTTACAAGGAACGGACGAAGAGGTAAGGACCAAGTTCCCTTTTCACGACGGCAAAGGCGGTGGCGACGGCCGCGGCGCCGGCAGCCAAAAATGAAAGACAGACGGCTGATTGCTTGATTATTACAGGATGGTGCAGTTTGAGGCGCGATGATCGATATTGAGAGGAGATGAGCTGAGACGAGATGAGATGTGTGAAGGACGATGCGACGGACGGCGGGCGATGCATACTCGATGACACGCGGTATGATATGTCGTGATGGCCATGATATGATACGGTGAGATGGTTGGGTCTGTTTCTTGCATAGCTGGGGCGACTGGCGTTTCGGGGTCACTTTCTCAAAGCGGTGGCAAAGACAAGAGGCAGACGGGCGGTGAGGACTGGGTGAAACATACAGTACGATGGTGGAGGTATGTACCTCAGGCTTGAGCCATGCGTACCACATGATAAATCAAAATACTTTTGGGCCGGCGCGGCCTCTAGTCTATACCTCTCCATGTCTGCGACCGGTCTACTCTCACCTGTTGGTGAAGGCTATGAATTTTTCAAACTCTTCGAGCGCCCTACCGCTTTCTATGCACCATCTAGCCTTCTTGACACCCTCCTTCCACCTCCCTCCACCGGGGCCACTCTCTGTGATGACTTCGCCGCTTTCGCAGACATCTGCGTCGCAAGCACCGCTCACCACCAGCAGGGCCGCGACGTTCATCAACACGAAATGCAAGATCGGATCATCCGGCGGCCGCTCGTTGCGGAGTATGCTCATCAGCACGGCAGCGTTCTGCTTGGGCAACCCGCCACCTCCGACCTGCGACAGGGGATGCGAGGGCAGCCCGAACGCGGCAGGGCTGAGAGTGAACGTCTCCAGCTGGGGCAAATACCTCTGGGGCGACTCATCGTCGCTCGTGTCGTCGTCGTCGTCGTCGGCTTGTGTCCGCTGGCCGCCATTGTACTTCGGGTTCTCGACCTCCCTCAGTAGCCAGCAGTTAGTCTCGCCCGCGCAGCTGATCTCGTCGAGGTCTTCCTGCCCACACACCACCATGGCCTTGGTCGCGCCCGTCATCTGCAGCGCCTGTGTGAACACGGGTCCCAGCTCCTGGTACGCAACGCCCACGACCCTCGCTTCAATGTGATCTTCCACGGGATTCGCCAACGGACCCATCAGGTTGAAGATTGTGCGGAGGCCCAGTTCCCGCCGCACGGTCGCCGCGTATTTCATGCCTGGGTGGAAGTTGGGCGCGTAGAGGAACGCGTAGTTCGCGTGCTCGTACACTTCTGGCAGTCTCTCCGCGGTCAGGCTCTCGATCTTGGGAGCCCTCGGCGTGATGGCGGTGAGAACGTCCGCCGAGCCAGACATCGATGTCTGCGCCCTGTTGCCGTGCTTGGCCATCCTCAAGATCGGACTGGCGACTATCGACGCCGTGGTTGAGATGTTGAACGTCGAGTGCGAGTCACCGCCTGTGCCGACAATGTCGCATAGTCCGCCTCTATAACCGCCCAAAGCCTTGGCCCTTTTCCGCACCACTTCTCTTAGTTTCCGCTTGTCCACCTGTACGGCCGCGTCGCGCATCGCTTGCGCACATCTTGCGACCACGTCCGGGTGTCTGTCTTTGCCGGTCGAGTGCAGGAGTGTCAGGAGCGCGGCTAGTTGTGTGGGGTTCAATTCATTTTCGAAAGTGCGTGAGAAGGCGAGGGCAATGTCCTCGGCTTTGACCGTGTTGTCCTTCGGCGGAGGATTGGAGAGGAGCTTGAGGAGCGGCGCGATCGAGACGTACTTGGGCGGAGGAGAGGTCATGGTGCGGGAGAAGCGAGGGTCCGCACGTGCAGAGACCAAGAACTTGTTTTCTCTTGACGGTCAAAGACTCTTTCTATATTCCAAGTTGGCTCTCATGAGTCATGCAAGCTATTGAATACCATTGCAGGAGGGGTTGGGGGCAAGGCGGCGGGCACTACTTTGCGGGCAGCTTTTTCCCTGTGAGAAGCCGAACCCCGCAGAACCCCTAACAGCCGCTTAAGTCTTGGCACCAAAGCTTGTGTTACTAGTACTCGGGAGCCCTCTGCTAGGAATACTCTCTTACGGGGCCAGAGGACGTTCTCACAGGTCTTACAAGACAGCGTTTTCAGAGACTTGACTGATCCAGATCATCCCGTCGCACTGCTCCAACATTTGCTACGGCTGATACTCGAGTACTCCTGAGATTCGACCATTGCAGAGCTTCATCGCAGCCAGCGGTTTCTCAGGTGCGAGACCTACTCCTTGTTCCTCTATGCTCAACCAACCCTTCTACGGCCAACAGCCCAGGATACCAACTCACCTTACCGAGCCCGTCGCTTCGTGGTAGCATACAAGTCGATCAACCTCTCCATCGAAGGGTTTGAACTGTCAATCGGTGACACGTCATCGATCTTGCTCAAGTACATCCCCCAGCCGGCCGCAGTAATCTCATCCCTATGACGGGTTTCAGCAGTGTAGCTACGAGGGTACCAACCCCGGACGGAATTTTCGCTGTTGAGCACTCCTTCTCCCCAGCTGTTTGGGAACTCATACAGGACCATGATCACATCACCTTTCTGGAAATTTGAGGGCATCCTTTCTCATATCATTGCGATCGTATAGAGGTCGAACAAACATGCGCGAAGGTTGGGATTTGGTGCTGCCATTACTGCCGTCGGTTCGGCTTCTTTTCATTCGAAAGCTGTTTCTGCTGAGGTGAACAAAGCTAAGTCGCGGCGGAAAGAGCGTGCCAGGCCATCCGGGATGCCTTGCTTGACGGCAAGCCTGTAAAGTTCAGACTTCACGTCGTCCATCCCTCGCAGATCTTCCAAGGTCCACATCTGAGCCACAACGGTTTGGTAAGCATTCTCGACGATGTTTCGCTGCACGGCAAGCTTCGTCTTCCGCAGTTTCCAGTCGAAGTATTTTTCGATAATTGTGTCGTCCTCAATTTGATTGTCCGAGGTGCTGGAACACGGTACTGCTTGCACTGTTCCAACATGATCTGCATAAAAGCCAGGTCTGTGGCCATATGTAGGACTGATACGCTCCGAGGCTAGCGCGCTTGCTGATGGTGTCAACGCCAGAGAGGCTCGTGTGTCAACTTCAGCATTCTCTGCATTGGGGATGTTTTTCCGGGCGGCACCCAGTCTTGCAAGCATATCCACTTCAGACTGAGTGATCGCACCAAGCTGTGACAATGACGAGATTATGGCGGTAGCATCGACGCGGAGGCTGCTATGGTTCATTCCTTGGAAGCTGATGGAAGGAGGGATACTGTACTCGTGTGACGGAAGAATGTTGAACTTTAGAAAAGAGATTTCGAGTTTCGAAGGCAGGAAAGCCTCAGAGTCACCAAGGTCCCCGATGATGTCCAGCGCTTGCATGCTGTCGTGGTATTTGTCAAGCCTGCTCCGGCGACGATGGTCAGCCACTGGCTGGACGTCCTGGAGATGGGCAAGCATGATGGGGAGCAGGAGGTTTAGTCCCTTCGGATTCAGGTGAGTTCCCATGTGAAGGTTTTTAATGGCTAGAGCGACATGGGCTATTTCGTCTGCCGCGTCGTGGAGTTTCCCCTTGGATAATTGCTGATAAGTTGGCGATAAGGAGGAACCAGCGTCCAGAGCTTGCGGTCGATGGAGAGCGATCAGAGTGGAAAGGAAGAGTAGCTGTAGATGGGCCTGATGCATAGCTGTGACATCGAGTGCGCCAACAAACGCAGAGCGAGCCGAATTCCGCAAGTCAAACCCGCCATTGCCCGAAATTTCGTAATGCCATTCTCGCAGTTGACGATCCAGCTCAAAAATCTCAAAGTCATTGCAACGAGAATGCGTCGGGACTAACATAGTCGTCATTTTATCGCCGTCTTCATACCGCAAGGTTGCGTATCGTGCCTGCAGAATCTGGTTGATGCACACGCAAAGCTTCGCTTTTGCTATGCAAAGAATCGCCAAATGCATCCTGCTCTCCCTGCTGTTAAGGAAATCCCATTCCTGCTGCCCATCCAACACAGTCGGAGGTCCTTCTTGAAGCTCAAAATCTTCCAGCTCGAGCATTGGATGATGGCGATGGCGAGCACCGAGCTGTGGAGGCGTCCATATCATGAGGGCCACGAACTGATCTCTCATGAAACAACACCACCATAACCTCTTGAGCATCCGTTGGCGCTTTGTCTCACAGAAGGCAAGCTTCATGTCCAGACCGAGATCCTGCGCCAGGACCACAGCGACCCGGAGCCAAAACGTTCGGTCTTTGTGAGCCTCCCGACCACCGTACCAGTATGTCATCAGTAAGAAGGCTTGAATCAACGATATTCGGTCCGGCTCGCAATCGAAGTCGTACAGGAGCTTCCAAAATCAGCAGACTTCCTGAGCCGACGTGGAGCACCTACTCGAGCCCGCTCAAAAAATGCATTTCGTGCAACTTTCCTAGAATCGAAGCCTGACGCTTTCAGAACTTGCATGTCGACGTGCCCGGCCCCAGCACACATGACCGCGTAGAAGAGTAGCAAGCTGATCTTTTCCTTTGGGTCGCTTTCAAACATGGGGGCCAGGAAGGTCTCGACATCAAGCAGCGGCAACAATGGGTACACAAATAGAAAGTAGCTCCGCAAGATTTCTTTGCGACAATCGGCACTCGGAATATCGAAGACGCCTTTATGTTGTAGGAAGTCTAGGTCTTCGGGCAGGAGAGTGGTAGGCAAGGGCTGGAAGAAGCTTGGGAGGCTGGGCTGGAACACGGTACTGAAGCCATCACTGCTCTGCGGCGAAACGGACGCAATGTTGGAAGACCTCGGTTTCGCCGACCGGCGTCTCTCTGACCGCTGAGGCTTGCTCTTGCCAGGCAGGCATTCAATCCCATCGAGAAGACAATTTGTGCAAGCTGAGCTAAAGGTCTTTCTGTCACACCTCGATTTCCGGCACTGACAATGCCGGCATGCTTGTGTCGTCCTCTTGAAGGCGGGTGTAGGTGGTTGGGGTTGACAGGCCAGCATCTTGCGCTACCATCGACTGGAGGAACAACAGTAGGCCATCGATTTCCGCTTCATGGATCCACCTAATATATTTATCGGAAGAAATCAGCATGCCGACGGGAAGATAGGGGCGACACTGTCGACAGCTAAGACGTTCAAGTGGTAGAGTAAAGAAACAGGTGAGGCAGAGGCGAGTGCATTGTGAGTGGAGGCTGAGGTGAGAGAAAGGTTCTCCACTCTAAGATGCTCCCCGCATCGGCCGAGGTGCAGGAGACCTTGGACAGTCAGAGCAACGCGGGCCGTATCGAGTTTAGCGGCAGGTGCTGTTTGGTCCTCCGTATTGCTCTTGCTACTTCTACTGCGAAGCATACACGGGGCTCAGGCGAGTAAGAAGCGAGTCTTGGCGGTCCGTTGGCAAACCTCGATTTGTATCTTGAACCTCAGCTTATCCATCAGACTCTGGGCTTGGAAGTGCAAATAACAAAAACCAGAAATATCTGTCTCTGATAGTCACCGCCAGAGTCGGCACTGGCCCTTAGCTTCAGTTCAGCATCAACTACGGCGGGGGACTGCTCGTACTTATCTGCCGGGCTCACGAGATAGCCGCCTTCTCATGTTCAGATCTGGCCGCCAATGTTTTCGTCCGCCTTCAAGTCCTTCTCATCGAACATTACGTCAAATTATGAATTGTCCAGGCAGCCCTCTGCCACAGTAGGCGTCTGGACCATCTTTGATGCCAAGAAGAAGAATACCGGCGCTCAGGCGTCGGTGTTCGTTTTTGACCGCAAGTCTCTTGACATCGCCAGCAACGGGTTTGGAGCACGTGCTTCCAGTGCCACCTCGATACGCAAGGCCCAAGACGAAGTGGTTGAGAGATTGAGGAAGGAAGCCAGCAGTCTTGCCCGGCTGCGCCACCCTTCAATCTTACAATTGGTAGAGCCCGTCGAGGAGACCCGCGGCGGCGGGCTGATGTTTGCGACAGAGCCCGTTCTGTGTTCCTTAGCTGCGGCACTGGCACAAAAAGACAGAAGTGGTGGTCGAACCGACAGAGGCATCTCAAGATCCATGTCTAATGATGGCACGGCTTCGAGAGCATTACAAGACGTGGACCTGGATCAATTGGAGATCCAGAAAGGTCTGCTCCAGGTGGCCAAAGGACTGGAGTTTCTCCATGATTCTGCCAAGCTCGTCCACGGAAACCTGAATCCGGACGCCATCATTATCAATGTGAAGTCGGACTGGAAGATCTCAGGGCTTGGTTTTGCAGGTCCGCCCGATGGAGCCGAAGGACATCAGCCTGTTCCCCAAATCTCGCTTTCTGAGGTGTTGTATCATGATTCTCGAATACCGCGGTCTGTGCAGTTGGACCTCGACTATACATCCCCAGATTTCGTTCTCGACACTAACATCAACTTCCTGGCCGATATATTCTCGTTAGGCATGGTCATTTTAGCATGCTATAGGCATCCGCATAGATCACCTATTGAAACTCACGGGAACCAGTCAACATACAAGAAGATCTTCAGCAATGCCTCCACAGTGCCTACCAGTGCCAATAATTTCCTGTCTGAGGATGCTCTACCTCGCGAACTGAACATTACCCTTCCGCGGATGTTGACCAGGCGGCCGGCTCAACGAATGACGGCAACAGAATTCCAGCAGTCGCAATATTTCGATAACATCCTGGTGAACACCATGCGATTCTTGGACGCCTTCCCAGCAAAGACTCCGGTCGAAAAGTCACAATTCATGAAAGGTCTCGGTCGAGTGATGCCACAGTTTCCCCCTTCAGTGCTGGGAAAGAAAATACTCGGCGTGCTGCTTGACGAGATGAAAGACCGCGAGCTACTGCCCTTGATAATGCAGAATATCTTCCATGTCGTCAAAGTCGTCCCTTCCAGCAAAGAAATCATGTCCGACAAGGTGCTCCCAAGGATGAGAGAGATATTCTTGGCGAAGTCCAAGTCTGAGGACAGGGACAGTAGCAAGGAAGCCGCTCTGCTGTCGGTCCTCTGCAACATCCAGCTTATCGCCGACAACTGCTCGGCAAAGCAGTTCAAGGACGACCTGTTACCGATAGTCTTCTTGGCCATGGAGTCTTCCACTCATTCTTTGACCGACGCAGGTCTCCAAACGCTACCAATCATTCTGCCTTTGCTTGATTTCTCAACGGTGAAGCATGACCTCTTCCCCGTGGTTGCTGGCGTCTTCAGTAAGACGAACAGTTTGAGCATCAAAGTTCGTGGCCTCGAAGCCTTGGGTGTGTTGTGCGGAGTCTCCACGGACCGGAATGAAAATGCCGTGGATGACTATTCAGGCAAGGTTGAGACAGAAAGGCAGGGCAAGAATGTTTCAAGCCTGGACAAGTTTACCATGCAAGAGAAAGTGGTACCACTCTTGAAAGCCATCAAGACCAAGGAACCGGCAGTGATGATGGCCGCTCTGAAAGTTTTTCGCCAGATTGGCATCGTCGCAGACACGGATTTCTTGGCCGTCGAGGTGATGCCCATCCTCTGGAATTTCAGCCTGGGTCCTTTGCTCGACCTTGCCCAGTTCAAGTCATTCATGGATGTCATCAGATCACTATCGGCGAAAATCGAACGAGAACAGATTCGCAAATTGCAAGAACTTTCCTCCAGCAAATCTTCTGAGCCGAAGATAGCCCCTACCTTGCAGAGCTCGCTGAGCAATGGAATCCCCGAGGGCAATCAGCTCGCTGGCACGGAAGACGAGTTTGAGAAGCTCGTACTGGGAAGCAAGAATCCCGACAAGAACGATATCTTCGCGGGCGCTCTATCCGAAGGGCAAAAACTGACTCAGAACCCACCTTCCTTCTCCTGGGCTCCGGCAACTGTCACGAACGCGAATTCGCTGTCGAATCAAGCAACGTCGTCTCTGCCTGTTCTCCAGCCGCAACCAATATCTCGCTCAATCACACCGGATGTCAGCGTTTCAGCGTTTCCCAGTCTTCAACCCATGCAGTCATCGTCAGCCTCGCTTTGGGGAGCTCCCTCACACCCGTTCGTATCTGTTCAAAATCAGCAGCAGATGGTGCAACCTACGAACTACCTTGCCAATCCTCCAACCTCGATATCTCCGCCTGCGGCCCTAGCAAATACGACTTGGCAGCTTCCGCCGCCTCCCGGCTTCCAACGGTCGCCGAATGCTGTGCCTACGTCTAGTCCAGCACCGGCCCCTGGAATTAACGCGCAGAGAAGTGTCTGGCCGCAGCCAAAGTACAATAATCTCGGAATGTCCTCGCAGCCTGCGCCTGGTGTAAGCGGTTTCTCCGGATCAATGAACATGCTGCAACCTCAGCAACCTCAGCAGCAGATGTCTCGGCAGACGAAAACAGGTCTAGACAAATACGAATCGCTCCTTTGAGGCGGGGTGTTCACATGCGCTGAAACGCTGGGAATAACTTCGCCCTCTCAGGAAGCTGCTGAGTATTACACTTGCAGTGGCAAGACTAGGATGAAAGTATTTGAAGTTGCGAAGGATGGGCTAATATCGTCGTAACCTTTAGGCCTTTGAATATCGAGCGTGTGAGCATACGATTGGCTAAAAACAAAGTGCGACGAATTGGATCACCAATGTCATGATTCACCTGCAGACGCACAGGGTGATACTGCGTGGCGGAGTCAGCAGATTGTTCCTGGCAAGAATACCACCAAATGCGCCAATTCCCGGACCCTGCTGGTGCTGTGGTGCCAGTTCAAGCCCTTGCAAGCCTCCGGCCGGCTAGAGGCTTTTCTGGGGCCGAGATCGCAGCTTTTGACTTTGGCGAAGCACAAGGCTTAATGCAAGCCAATGGTTTGCGCACGATGTTCCCTTGCTTCATCGGATTAACCAGATCCGGCAGCTCAATCAATACTCATGTCCTCAATGTCACCAGAAGCATTCCACCCACGTGCCATCCAGACACGAATTTACATCATGATACTGCGTAGACCTCGGCGACTTGGTCTTTGGCAAGCTTCGACGGCTTCGACCCATTCCATGCACCTCTAGCTTGTCCTACGCGGTTGGAAAGGAATCATCCCGACTACTTGGTGGAATTATGCAGCCTTATATATGACAGAGCTTTCCACGAGCTCGCCAGTCTGGAAACTTCAAACACTCCCCTCAGGCTCGTGAACTCCGCGACCAGAGCAAACACCTCATTTTTCCTTTGACCGACATAGCCATGAAGTTCTCTCTTCTTTCGGCCGCTGTTGCGGCTTCAGCCTTCCTAGGCACCTCATCCGCCATCTCCATCCTCTTGGGTAACGATGATGGCTTTGGAAGTGCCCAAGTCCGAGAGTTTTATCGCTTGTTGAAGGAGAGTGGCCATCAGGTCATCCTTGTCGCACCTGTCGACAATCAGAGCGGCATGGGTGGTCGATCTGTCGTGAGTGCTCCTTGTTCACGAGACTCGTCACGTGGAGCCCGAGTTGTGTCAAAAGAAGGCCCATGTTTGCCCGACATTCTCTCTGTTTTACGACCGAGACAAATCTTGACTTGTCTACAGTTCACCAGCAACAAGTCACTTGCTGTCAACTCCGAGTTTGACCTTATCCCGGCTGGCGCACCCTCGGTTGGCCGCGATCCTAATGACCCTGATATCTGGTACTACAATGGAACACCTGCTGCCGTCACCTACGTCTCTCTTGACTATGTCATTCCCAACTTCTATGGCAACCGATCCATTGATCTATACGTTGGGGGCCCGAACTTCGGGCTGAACCAGGGCTACTTTTATTACACGTTATCTGGAACGATTGGTTCGCGACACCTTGATCCCTGGATTGCTTAGGACACTCCGCGCTAACCTGAAATCACAGCCGGCACCTACGCTGCCATCCAACGCAACCTTCCCGGAATCGCATTTTCAGGGGCCAACAGTGAGCAGCGGTCATACACTTGGATCAACAAGACCACGCCATCCGGCTTCCCTGACCCAGCCACCATCCAAGCGCAATTGGCCACCGACCTCGTCAATCAGCTTGTCAACGCCACCCGCGGTCAGGATCGCATTCTGCCTCTCGGTTATGGACTCAAGTAAGTTTCTCCCGAGATAGGATAAGACCCCCATGTGGCGTGACAAAGCACACTCACAGAATTCAGTGTCAACAGCCCGTTCATCACTTCTTTGACCAACGATTCCTGCGTAAACCCGCCGTTCATCCAAACCCGCCTGGGTGGTGGTGGCACGACTGACAAGGCTGACTGGAACGCCACTTCCGGCATCTTCGCGTACCAGAACCTGATCACAGATGCCAACAACGTGTGCATCAACGGCAATTGCGCCCTGCCCGGCGAGACGCCCATCGTCGATAACGGCTGCTACGGTGCCGTGTCGGTGTTCACGATCGACACGGACGCCCCGATGGGCCCCGCGCAGAATGCTGTCCGAACGGCGCTGCAGCCGTTGGTGGCATTTGAGAACCCAGACGCAAAGATGATGCTGAAGGTCAGGGAGACCGAGAGCAGTGAGTTATCCCATCGCAGAGACCTTGGAGAGACACAGTGACTGAGCTGCGATGCTTGACCAATACTAACGATTCTCGCTAGGGGAAGCCGCTGCTGCGAGACATCCTCTTCGAAAAGCCTAGACGGGACCCTCGTCTTTAGAGGACGACACAGAGATAGTGAATGCATGTCGGTGCCACGATGTAAATTTTCTGGACGGGACATGACGTATGCGTTCGATTCTCAACGACGAAGATATGGCTCGAGCACACGGTTGTAAATACGCTCGAAGGACATTTAATGATGATACGGAGGACATTCAAGTCGTTCAGCCCCCTGTATATACGTATGTGTGAGGAGACTCGAGACGCAAAGGCGACGCAAGCCAAGCCAAGAGAAGGGGAAGGGAGTGAGCGAATTGGTGGGGTCCACCGTCCGCCCCGGATCTCTTGCCCCAGCTTGGACACAACATACATACACCCCATATAGGTATATATTTGCTTGATAAGGAGGACTCCAGATGGACAAGAAAGCGCAGTCGTACTTGCCACGCCCTCCCTGTCCGAGTGGGCTGTAACGATACCGAAGTCTTGAACTCTATACTCTGTGGATAATTACTTCGTGGTGGATTCTACAGGTACATTACATTTGATTGGATCGCAGCTCCGGATACGTACATCCACGCACACGCATACAAGGCCACATACAGCATATTCGTCATGTCGGCGGCAGAGAGGCGGGAGGAAACAGAAGGCCCTAGGCTGTGGAATTTCGTACGTCTGTCCCTCTGTCACTTACGAGATCCCATGCTCCCTAGTCATGCTTTGAGAGATCTGATTGTGCTGTAATTGCTGTGTTGTTCGTCCAAAATGCGTGCGTGTTAAGATACATGCGCACGTGCGTATGTATATATGTCCAGGATTATGTGCTAAGAAGTCATGCGATAGGCCATGATCGACACGATGGCGGAAGGAGTCTTCAAGGGCAACCCGACCCCGGTGTTCATCCTTGATGGGGCGCACCAGGATGAGCATGCCCCCGGGGGGAAGGAACTTACCGGATGGCCGGACGATTCGGTCTTGCAGGCCGTGGCAAGAGAGTTGAACCAATCGGAGACGATTTTCGTGATGCTTGATCATGGGTTGGAGAAAGACAACGGCGAGGATGTCGACGGGGGTAGTGCTGGTAAGGCGGCGGAGCGCTACTTGATCCGCTCATTCACTCCGTACAAGGAGGAATTTTTCTGCGGGCATGGCATGGTGGGAGCGGCGTATATGCTCGCCCGATCTGCGGAGCGTTCTCTCCCTCTCGGGACGACCATGCGGTTCAAGACCGTGGGAGGGATTGTGGTTGATGCGCAGGTGCAAGTGCAGGGAAAGGATCATGATCACCACCGAGGAGCTGACTTTGGAGACAGAGCCGACCGTAACCTAGGATCTGACTACGGAGTGCCAAGGACCATGAGGCTGGAGATCCCAGCCCAGCCTGTCGAAGAATGGTTCACCGAGGACCTCAACGTACGGCAGAAGATTGCAACAGCGCTGGGTATTGAGACGCCGCACGTCCTAGCCCTCGGGAGGAACGCGTTGATGGACCTTGTCATCGAGTTGAGCGCGGGTGTCGACTTCTCGGCGACGAAGATGGAGATCGATGCCGTGGCGTTGATGGAGGCTTCTCCCCCTGGCACGAGGAGTCAGATCATCACAGGCGCAGGTGCCAGATACGGAGTTGATTTCGTGAAGCGCGTGTTCGCGTACGGGAGTGAAGGTGCGTGAGACGAAATGCTGTGTGCTTGAAAACTTCTACAGGACGTAGCACTTCCGCGGCCGGCTGCTGACACGAGAGGCGTGTGTGCTACAGATCAAGGAACGGGCTCGACGTATTGTGTCTTGATACCATATTGGGGTGCGACGTTGAAGAGGTCGTCCATGAAGGTCAAGCAGCTGTCCGAGCGGACGGCAGGCGCAGACGTGGCGGTCACGGCGACAAGAGAGGGTTATGTGACGCTGTATGGGGTTGGACTCAAGGTCATGGAAGGCCGAATCCTGGTTCCTGGCCGTACTCATGCGATGTAGGATGTGGTGTGCTGACCGAACGGGCTGATTGAGTTCAGGTTCGGGGAAAGGGACATGACTCCGGATGGTCAGTCGAATGAGCACCCCGAATCGCGCCAGCGCCGATGCCGCCCTATCCTCACCGAAGGCTTGGCTCGCACGGCTGGAGAAGAGATCACGGGCGTCTCACGACAGAGTGAGAGCATTGTCAGGAGTATATAATAATTGATACTAAACTGCTAGAATGAGAATGGGTTATGGATTTATCGCCATTGGCTTGTGAAATGCGTTAGAGTAGTCTCCTCTCAAGAGGCATCTTAATCTTAATTAATTTTATTGGTGTCACTTACTCCAGAGAGCCTATTTGCCGTACATGACTTGAGAAACGCGTGAGCAGAGAAGACGCCAGCGTAGCAGACAATGCAAGCTCGAAGAGCGGCCAAGCATGCCGAAGTTAGAGCATGCTCTGACTTTTATGTCTGCCTGATTCGTCACCAAGACTGGTGATAGTTTTGTCAAAGGATCAGGAATCGTGCAGTCCTTGGGATACCATTTGCGACCCTGAAGCCCAACTGAAACGCACCCTCGGAGCAGCATTAAGTTATTTAGCCGCCTAGCGTGATCCGATCTGCAAATCTCATGCTGATCTCCAACGGCTGCAGATGTAAATCGTACGGTGCTTGAAATTCAGCCAAAGGTCATGCCATTTGCGCGCTCAATCATTGAACTGTGACGATTCCACAACACATGCCGCCATCGTCCAGAATCACAATAACGAATCCCATCGAGTCCCACAGAAGAGTCGTCTTCCAGGCCCTAGCACAGCCAAAGTACGAGGAGGATCCTGCCAACGATGGCTCTGACATTGTGAGAGCGACACATAGGGGTTATTGGCACGTAGCGTGGTCTTGTTTTCGGGAACGCTACGCGAGGCTGTCGTGATCTGGATCTCGCCTTGTTCCTGTTCCTGCATGGACGAATGCTGTCGGGGCGGCCGATTAGGCTTCAGCCACGTGGTTAGAACGCCTGTTCTGGCCCGCGCCACTTCGCGTTGCGCAAGCCACGCGGTTAGCTCGCCCATTCTGGCCAAACGCCACCTGTTCTGCGCAAGCCACGCTTGACATTCTCGTTAAAAAATCTCCTCTCCCTATTTCCACCATCAGCTACTGCGTGCTTTCGAGGCAAACACACCCCGCTCCCGGCTCAATAGAATCGAAGCCGCCATGTGGAAGCTTCGCTTCTCGATCAAAGGGGGTTTGGAGTGGGGATGTCATGCTCACCGATGGCTCCAGAGGAGCTATTGCAGGTAGGACGACAGCGCGCTCAGTAAAAAGCAGTCTTTTCTGCTCACGCCCAACTTCTGTCCCTTCAACTATTGCAACCATGCATTGATTTTGAGTACTGACCTTCGTCCTTCATTTGTTCACAACATAGCTGTCATGGGCTTGCTACACTTCACAGTAGCGTTAGCCCTTGCGGCGTCCGCTCATTCATTCGGCGTGCCGTCTCACGACGATACGACCACCACAGAGACCCTCACTAGATTTGTGTTTACTTGCCCTTGCGATACGTCTACCTCCGTCAGTGTTGGCACCACTTATCCTACCTCCCCTGCTGAGACGTCTGACGGACATGGTTGGAATGACTGGGATGGTTCGGTGTCGTACTCTTCGTCGGGAGCTCTGACCAAAACGTCGACTGCCTGGTCGAGATTATCGACATCTCTGACCGCTTCGTGGGGTACGACTACGGCCTCTACTTCCAAATCGATCCCTACCTCTGCTATTTGGACCTCTACCTCCGCTAGCCCACGCGAAACAACGACGAGCACTTCTTGGTATGAGTCGACAACATCGACTAGCTCCATCACATCGGAGTCCACCTCCGCGCCCACCTCGATGACTTCTGCACCGACGGCCACGACAACATCTGAGTCTACCTCCACAACCTCTACTGCTTCTTCAACAACGACCACGACTGCAGCTAGTAGTGGAAGTCAAATCCAGCCTGGCGTCCCCTTCCTGTGTACTACAAACACTGGCGGTGCTAAACTTCTTCGACGAGACACCAAATATTTGGCGATTGGTGATGGCGCCGGTATTTTGGTCTCGGGGTGTAATCAAGCCGTGCAGTTGACATTGTCAAGTGAAGGGGCTCTGCAGAGGTATAGCGACGGACTTGTTCTCGGAGCTCCTCGATCTTCCGGACTTCAGCTCTTTGAGTTCATCAATGGTATCAGCGGAGCGTCATTGACGGACGGCTGGACGGTCGACGACGATGGGAGCCTATATCACTCTAATGTTTCGTTTTGCATGCGAGCTGGCGGAGTTGTCTACGTAGCCTTTGGAACGAGCGTCTGCGATGGCACACCATTCAGTCTGATCGCGACCACTGACGGCTGCCCGGGTTCTACTTCAAACTCCACCATCTCAACTACCACTACTACCAGCCCGTCGCCTATAGTCGAGTCAAGCACGACAATCTCAACTATCTCATCGCCTATTGTCGAACCGAGCCCGACCACGACCGCACTCACTATCTCGGGCATCGCAACTACGGCACAGGCGACAACCTCGCTCTCTACCTCGGACATCACGACAACGACAGAGGCCACAACTTCTGCTCTCACTACAACCACTACAACCAGTGCGTCCGTTATAACTACATCGTCAGAATGCTCGATGGAGACCATCACGACTACACTAAAGAAGAGAGACATCCTCGAGGTACGGACACTGACAGTACCTGCTCCAGACTGCTCCCTAGCAAGCTCGACAACATCGGGATATGGTTCCACGTCGACAACAACGACCGCGGATCAGGAGAGTGTTTCCAGCACGACTACATCATCCGAATGCTCAATGGAGACAATCACGACTACATTGAAGAAGAGAGATGTCCTCGAGGTACGGACGCTGACAGTTCCTGCTGCAGATTGCGCCATAGCAAGCTCGACAACATCGACCGCCGATCAGGAGAGTGTTTCCAGCACGACGACTGTTGATGAAGCAGCGTCTAGCACAACAACATCTGCTGCAGAGATACCGACCACCACTCCGACCACAACTACTTCAGCGTCTCCAACGTCCACCACTTTAGCTGACGATATCAGTCCAACCAGCACCACAACCACCACAACCACTGTGACTACCCAGGGCTTCTCTACTACTTTGACAGCAGATACCTCAGCTCCTACATTTGGAGAGCCTTTTTCCATTCAGCTTAGCACTGGTGTCCCCGGCAAGCGCAAGCGAGATATCTCGGTCCTAGGTTATGTCAACGGAGTATTTACGCCTGTCGACTCCCCGGCTGATGCTGTGTCCTTCGAACTGACTCCTGACGGCGTGCTGATGATTTTCGGTACTGGTCTGGTCGTTGGCTTTAACCCAGGAACTTCTCCTTTATTGATTTATTCATCACCATCATCTCTGCCAACAACAATTATATGGTCAGTCAGTGGCGGCGCTCTCGTCTTGCCAGGAGCCGGCTTCTGTGTTAGTGCCGACAAAGTTATGTCAGTCAAAGCTGCGAATGCCACCGACAGTGACTGTACTCCCGTTACTGCTGTCCCGAACACAGACCCAGATTCATATAACACTGCCGTCGCTAGTGCGATAACTCCGTCTCCTGAAACCACAACCTCGACCACTCTGAGTTCGACCTCGGTGACAGTTGATGCTACTACTACCACTGGTGTATCCTCGTTGACCACCACGGCTGCTATTACCAGCTCTACCTCAAGTCTTACCACTACGGTCTACGTCTCGCTTTCCAGCACAACCTCAGAGAGTAGCACGACTACCAGCACAACAACCACAACTGCAACGAAGACCGAGGAGACAACTGGACCGAATTGCTCCATCCTACCATTGGAGGATCAGACGGCACCAGACGGCACTCAGTACACGCAATTCTTCTACAGCTGTCATGCCGCCATTCCTGCAGCTCTCGGCAGCAGTAACTCTATCGCCACTTCAGGTGATGGAGACTTTAGCAGGGACCCCACCGCCTTCCTGAGCCAATGCGTGGCGAATGCCGAGCAGCTTGGAGCCAGTGTATGGACTTACTATCAGTCGTCGTCGGACTTCGAATGGCACTGTGGCTTTTGGAACGGCCTAGCGGCAGATGATAGCATTTTTGTTGACGACTCGACAGTTTTCACCATGAATGCTATGAAGCTAGTTGGGACTGATGACAGCCCAAGCACCACAACGACTTCATCTACCTCCGCAACAGCGGCTTCGACGACAACTACCGTCGGTGTTATGGCTACTGTACCAGCAGACGCCCCAGTTTGCACGCCCGATAGTAGCTACTTTGACTACGTACACTGTCCCGATGTGTATATCTACGACAGCGTTCAGGCATGCCAATGCTTCAATCGTGTACAAGGAGGAGAGAATATGTGCGCTTACACTTTCTACTATGACAGACCATGCATGTGGGATTCGGAGTGTGCCGCATACGGCGAATGGTCATACTGCCTGACTGCCTCATTTACTGGCACTGGTCCTCAGGGTTACTGCAGCGACAACGACAGCTCCAAAACCTGCCTTACTGGTGGCTACCTAGCAAACACTACCACATCGGCGTTACCGACCTTCTCCAGTCCGACGGCCACAAGCTCGACCATGACCACGACTTCAAGCTCAGCCCCCGCAACGGGCACATGCACAGACCTCTGCAGTACGAAAACAGTATCGTCGGGTTCGCAAGTATGGTCACAGGTAGAGGCTGGATGCTCGGAGTACAACTTCAATTGGGTCTGGACTGTGGCGACACCCTTCCCCGCTGGCGTGTCTGACTGCGACGCAATTCAGTACTGTGCCGACTATGTCGTGCAACAAGGTATGACAGCTTTCAGGGCTTTCTGGGTCCCGACTGAGAACCAGTGGCATTGCGACGCCGGGCTGGAAAACGACGAGACAGGCGACTACGAATACTCCCCTCCTCAAGCTAATTTCTACATGTACAACCTTGTCTCTGCTTCGAACCCTTCCACAACGTCCGCAACTGCAACTACAACCACAACATCATCTGCAAACTGCGTGGCAACTTCAGCCTCAGTTGGTGACATTCTAACCTCTGCAAGTGGCAATTCCTGGATCAACTTCTTTTCCTCTGGATGCGGATTGTCCTTGGACTGGCAATCGTTGAACTTCAACAATCTTTATGTTTATCTCCGTACTGATTATACATATGAAGAGGCCTTGCAGGAATGCGCCTCCATTGCTGACAGCGATGGCTCGCCAGTCTTCGAATTCGAGACCGATACTCGCAATAACAACCGATGGGTGTGCTGGACTCTGAACGATATCACCAATGATCCGGCACAATTCCAGCCTTATGGCGGCATTGCTGATGCGTACGGCTGGTACTTGCCGAGCAGGATGCTCTCGGCAACAACCACAACGACAATCAATCTACCAACCCCAACGCCAACCTGCGAGAATGGTGCAATTGTTCTCGACGCGGATCTGAATGAATGGGAGACTCTCTGCGGACAGGGCAGCTATTACGGGTGGACTTCTTTCTCCAGCTATTCTGACGTGGCGACCCTATCTGACTGTATTGCCAAGTGCAATGAAGACGCCTCGTGTAATGCCGTTTCGATCGAATTCAGAGATGCTCCAGACAACAATCTTTGTGGTTTCATCTACACATCGATTGATTTCCAGCCATATGATTTCGATACGGATACTGCCATCAAGGTTTCAGGGGCCAATGCCAGACCGCTGGTTAACGTCTCTGGCTCTTCGCCGACGACGACGACATCCAGTAGTACTTCGAGCACGACCACAGCCTCGGCCCCCTCAACGACTACAGCGCCGCCTGCATGCACACCATCTGCGATTGGAGACGTCACCGCTCTTTACGATACCAGCCAGACTTTCCGCAATATTTACACAGGCTGCGGCAAGTCGCTGGAGGGGGGCACGACAGGCGGTCTAGGTTATTTCCCCAACCAGTTCGCCGTCAAGTGGGATGCGACACAAAACTATGAGGACTACTCCTTTGACACGGCCGTGAGTCGGTGTGTTCAATTTGCCGTTGACAATGCCGCCACCGCGGTCGAATTCTACGTCGATGTGGATGAGAATTGGCTCTGCGTTGGTGTTAACGATGTGACTGTCGACGATTCCTCCTTCTATCCCGACACTAATGTGGTCAATGTCTGGGGTTTCGTCTTGGAGAATCCCTGCCAGAACTCGCCGCTCAATGACGTTACCGCTACGGACGGAACAATCTTCGCCGAGTTCTACACTGGCTGCAGCGCGTCTTTCCAGGGCAACACGCCTGGCGGACTTGTCAACCTCAACCGAGTCGTGTCAGTGAACTGGCAAGCTCCAGGCTATTCCGGCTACACATTCGATGGTGCGGTCCAAAGATGTGCTGACTACACAATTTCGCAAGGCGGCAACCTGTTCGAGTTCTACATTGGCACAGACGATTGGTGGTACTGCATTGCGGTGAACGACCTGCCTGCTACGACCGCCAGTTTATATCCCGACGCGACAATCGGCAAGGTCTGGGGGTTTGCCATTACCGAGTCAACAGATATGTGCCAACCTTCTCAGCTTGCCGGATCGGTGCAGCTGGCCAACGGAACCACGTATACTGAATTCTATGATGCGTGCCATGTGTCCCTTCAAGGCGACACAGCTGGCGGAATCGGCAGCATGACAACGGTATTTGGCTTCAACAATCTGCCTAATGATGATGGCAACTACGGAGGATGGACCCTGCAGACTGCTCTCGAATTATGTATCAGGGACGCAGCAGCCGCTGGTGCGACGGTGATTCAATACTACGAGACCACCGACGAGGAACCCATTCGGTACTGCTGGGGTGTCAACGACGTCCCGGCGCAGGCGGATTCATTCTATGGCGACGGAACCGTTGGCCGTCTGTGGGCTTTCAGACTGGATGAGTCGACGCTGTCGCCAAGCGGGTAGACGTCGATGGCTGCGCGGAGTATTCCATCCGTACCTTGCACAAATCAGGTACAGTAGCATAGCGATAGAACCTCATATGTCAATTTAGCGAACCTATAACATGTCGAGACGCACAAGGCTGGTGTGGAAGTGATGGCAGTCCGGAGTAGCTGGGGTACTCCGAGCACCGGTTAAAGCGGCGCAAGCAGTAACCGCCGGCAACTTTCCGGGCGGCCGCTTAGAGGCGGAGATTGTTGACGTGTGAGCCGAAACACCGATGTCGGTGGGTAGCGTGAGGTACGAATTCACCTAATTAAGTCTCAAAGATATCGTAGCTGACCACGCACGCCCGCCCTTCGACATATCTCAGATTGTGACTCAACCAGAGCTGGCAGGTCGACTGTCGCAGCTGCTACATAAACCCTTGCCTCCCTCTCGGCCTCTATGCATCGAGGACAATAAAGCAGAGAACATAGAACATGTCCCTCCCTCGGCTATTGCGCAGCCCTTGCGCACGCACCCTCACTTCGTCCGCGTTCAAGCACGACTCACTGCGGCTACTACCCTCCTCCAGACTATTTTCGACGTCGAGACGACGGCTAGAGTCGCTCTCCGTCGAGGATGACCTGGCCTCGAAACTACCGGGCATTGACCCTTCGAAACTCGATGTCACCAACACCATCACTCCCAAGTCACTGGTAGCGAACCAGGACCTGGTGTTTGGGAGGACCTTTACAGGTACGTTTGTGCTTTGGTAGGCGGCCACCATTGGGGCTTGGTCTGACGCTTTCCAGACCACATGCTCTCCATCGAATGGACAGCTTCGCAAGGCTGGCTGCCGCCCCGGATAACGCCGTACCAGAACCTCTCGCTCGACCCGGCGACCTGCGTGTTCCACTACGCCTTCGAATGCTTCGAGGGCATGAAAGCATACAAGTGTGAGAAGGACAACTCGCTGCGGCTGTTCCGGCCGGACAAGAACATGCAGCGCATGAACAAATCGGCGGCGCGCATTGCGTTGCCGACATTTAATGGCGACAGGCTGATCGAGTTGATCGGCAAGCTCTGCAAGATGGATGAACGGTTCATCTCCTCCGAAAAGGGATATTCACTATACCTGCGGCCTACCTTGATTGGGACACAACGGACGCTGGGAGTCGGTCCCCCGGGCTCTGCGCTGCTCTACGTGATTGCCTCGCCCGTGGGACCGTACTACCCGACCGGCTTCAAGGCCATCTCGCTGGAAGCGACGGACTATGCGGTGCGTGCCTGGCCCGGCGGCGTCGGCGACAAGAAGCTCGGCGCAAACTATGCGCCCTGCATCGTACCACAGCTCAAGGCGGCCAAGAAGGGCCTGCATCAGAACCTGTGGCTGTTCGGACCGGAAGAGTACATCACCGAGGTCGGCACGATGAACCTCTTTGTCTGCATCAAGAACAAAAAGACGGGTCAGAAGGAACTGCTGACGGCACCACTCGACGGGACGATCCTGGAAGGTGTGACGCGTGACTCGGTGCTCGCACTGGCCCGAGAGCGTCTAGAGCCTGAAGGGTGGAACGTTGCGGAACGCTATGTGAAGATGCAGGACTTGGCAGAAGCCGAGAGCGAGGGACGATTGATCGAAGTGTTTGGCGCGGGCACCGCAGCCATCGTAGCACCAGTCCGGAAGATCGTCTGGAAAGATCGGACGCTGGATTGTGGGCTGAAGCCCACTGAGGAGGCTGGCGAGATAGCCAGCAGGATGAAAGGCTGGATGGAAGGCATCCAGTACGGCGATGAGGATCATCCCTGGAGTGTGAAGATTCAATAAGGAGGGCGTGAGGACCGGAACGAACACATATCCATCTTCGACTTGTATCGTCCAAGCTGTGTCTGTATAGCTGAGAGTCTGCCGAAAAGAGCAGCCTATCAAGCTGTCGCCGGGCTCTGAATTAAGACGTTCCACCCACGTGCATACGACGAACTTTCCTAAGTGGAAATGAGAGTGGAGCTTGAACTGTCATGCTTCAGCATCTCCCTTGCTTACACTGTTGTCCGACGGATATCACTTGCTGGACGAGCCCAAAAGCCCTGAGATCGCCAAACATCCAACATGGGGGATGCAACAGTGACAGTCCTGGGATATACTACGTAGTAGATACGCAGGACACGGCGCACAGAACACAGACAGGACACACTACCTCCCTACAGTACTGACATACTGTACAGAGTACTGTGTACCTCGTACCTAGGTACTTACCTATTCTGTACGACGCGCCGGAGATCAAGACGACTCCGCCGCTTCGGCCGCTTTTTGCTTGGTCAGAGGACTGGACGTAGTACTCGGTACATACTGCGTACACCGCCAAATCAAATGATAGCGCCATGTACGAGGTGCATACTATCCAACGCAGGGTCCTTTCACCACTAGTAGTACCTAGGTAAGTAAATAAGCTCCTGCTGGACAAAGAGGCCCGCAAGACCCTTCTGGGAACCTGCAAATAGGATACTATGGGGTGATGGGTAAGTACCGGGTACCCGGCGGATTGTGTGTCTGTCTCTCCGAACGAAAACGGCCTCGCTCGGAGTCACGGAGTCACGGAGTACGCGGTACTCGATACAGTAATTCCTTCGTATCTAGCCGAGCCTGATTCGCGGGTGTTGGACTCGGCGTGGCGTGCTGGAAGCTGCGTAATGTACTGTGCCTAGTACCTGTACACACGCAAAGTATGGTTACCTCCCGCGGAATGCACACACACGCAGTATGATGCTGGTCATGTCCCGCGCAAGTTAGCTTAGCTGGCTTTGCTCGAGATACTGTACATTCCGCGCCTCTTCGAACAACTCACTCTTGAGAACACAGGACTCGTAAGTCCCGCTCGACATCTCCTGATCCAGTCAACTCTCTTGTGCAAACACGATCGCAGCCGCAATCTCAATCTCAATCTCAATCGGGACCGGAATCGGAATCGCAAATCGCAATCACAACCATACACAGTGTACAATACACAGTACACAATACACAGTATCCGCGGCGAGCGACATGAGCAGCCTCGGGCCCGGGCCCGGGTTCGTCGCGAAATTCCTGCACTCCCAGTTCACGGCCCTCCCGGCCCCGACGAAACAATACACCGGGCAGACGATCATCGTGACGGGCGCCAACGCCGGGTTAGGCCTGGAAGCAGCGCGGCATTTCGTCCGTCTGGACGCCCGGCGCGTCATCCTCGCCGTGCGCAACAGGGCCAAAGGCGAGGCGGCCGCCCGGTCGATCGAGCAGTCCAGGACCACCACAGCAGGACAGACCGGCGTCGTCGAGGTCTGGGACCTGGACCTCAGCTCGTACGCGAGCGTGCAGGCGTTTGCCGACCGCGCGGCCTCGAGCCTCGACAGGCTGGACGTGCTGGTCAACAATGCCGGCATCGTCACGTACGACTTCGCGCTGGCCGAGGACAACGAGTCGACCATCACGGTCAACGTGGTGAGCAGCTTCCTCTTGACGGCCTTGGTGCTGCCCAAGCTGCGCGAGACGGCGGTGCGGTTCGACAAGGAAGCCGTCGTCACCTTCACGGGCTCGTTCGTCCACTTCATGACTGCCTTTCCCGAGAGGGGGGCGGAAAACATTCTAAAGAACTTGGCTGTCAGGGACAGAGCCGACATGAAGAATAGGTGAGTTCGTGAATATATTCCTTCTGTATCACTATGATTTGCAATTCACGCTGCAACTTCTGCAGCTCCTGCTTCTACTGCTTCTACTGCTTCTACTGCTTCTACTGCTTCTACTGCTTCTACTGCTTCTACTGCTTCTACTGCTCCCGGGAAGAAAGAAGCTCACTCGAACCATGACTTTCTCGACATTTAGATACTACGTCTCCAAACTGATCCAGCTCCTCCTGGCCCGCGAACTAGCCAGCCAGCTCACCCGCTCGGCCAAACCGGGCACCGTCACCGTGAACGTGGTCAACCCGGGCTTCGTCAGGACGGAGATCATGCGGAACGCGGGCGCCATGTTCACTGTCTTCTTCTCGCCTCTCAAGGCTGTGCTCGCGCGCTCCGCCGAGATGGGATCCCGTACGATCGTGCACGGTGCCGCGGGCGGCCGGGAGACACATGGCCAGTATCTGAGTGATTGTGCCGTGACGGCGTAAGTCCATTCTGTCCACCTTTGCTTTTCCCAACTAGAAAGAATGGAAGGGGATTAAACTTCTGTCTTCAAAACATAGACTGACTGACTCGATTTTTTCTATTTCTAGCCCGTCTGATTTCGTGTCCAGTGCCGAGGGCCTGGAGGTTCAGAGGAAGTTATGGAGCGAGATGAGCGAGGTGCTGGAGAAGGTCAAGCCGGGGATCATGGGGAATATATGATCATGAGTACTGTATGAGGTGTCGGGTCGACCGACTACTCGGCTCGGCTTGTACAGTACCTAGACAAGAGGGGCGTGTGTCTCTCGTCTTGGTAGGTATGGGCGATAATCGACTGTCGACGACTCGGAGGGGTTGGGTCATTACGTACAGTACAGTAGAGAGAGAGTGTGTGTGTGTTAGTCACTTCACTTCACTCTCTGCTTTGTTAGATGTATTTCTTGTCCGTTGTTATCTCAGACTCTCACTCATAGTTCACTGACAGTTCACTCGGTCTCCCGTCATCGTGGCTTTGGCACTCTCCTTTCCATGTGTCTCTCCTCCCGCTACGTGTCTCCTTCCATACCGTTAAGCGTTGTGGGGGAAAGGTACCGAGGGCATTCTGACATTGATGACACCAATTTCTGACTCTGAATTGCCGATGATCTCCAAATTCCAATCTGATGCTTCGTAATATCCATTGATGATGGGGTAGATACTGATTTCTGACTATGCGCTCTGGGTGGAAGAGCTGCTGTACTATATCCGTCCTTTCTACTCTCGAGTCTCGAGTGCTGTAATATCCCGGGTTTTCCTATTATTTGGTATTCCGTAGGACTCCCATCTCTCGCAGACTCTGCACCAAGTACGCTCCTATCTACTGGTCGACTCTGGCATCAAGTTCACGCGTGCGTAATTCTTGGACGGTCGTCACCTCACCTCACCGCCAGAAAGCCTGATATCTCCTCGACTCCAAGCTTACCAACCGGAAACCCTTGCCCCTTCCGCTACAATTCGACCGACCGAAGCTGTCCGTCACCTCGGTGCTTGCCGTTTCAAGTCGCGGTATATCGAAAATGGTTCAAGACCCAACCTCCGATATTGTCAAGCCGGCCATCGTCATCGTCCCCGGTTCGTTCTCGCCGGCGTCCTTTTACACCAATGTCGTCGACGCCCTCGGCTCGCATGGCTACGAAGCCATCGTCGAAACACTGTTATCATCCGCCCGGTCCCCTCTGCGCGGCGAAAAGCCGGCAACCATGCAGGAGGATGCGGACCTTTTCCACGGTATTGTGGAGAAGCTCGCCGATCAAGGCAAGGACGTCGTTCTTGTAACACACTCGTATGGCGGCGTTGTAGGGACCGAGTGCTCCAAGGGCCTTTCCAGGGAAGAGCGAAAAGCAGCGGGCAAAGTCGGGGGTATTTCGAGGTTGGTATATGTCACCTCGGTGGTGCCGACGCCAGGGATCTCGTTGAAAGACCTGATGGGAGATTTGCTTCCGCCTTTTATTAAAAAGGAGGTGAGTTTGCAACTCCAATTCTGACCGTGAGTCAATAGAAAGGCTGACTGGCAGGACAGGGCGAGTTCATGAGCCATGTTGTGGAGGAAAGTGCCAGGTTGACATTTTCGGACCTGCCATTCGAAGAGGCTAAGGAGTGGGCGAAGAGAATGCCTCCTCACTCCGTGTCTAGCTTCGAGGGAAAGCTTACATATCCGGGGTACAACAAGATCCCGGTGTCCTACATCTTTTGTGAGAAGGATGTGATATTGCCGCCGGAGTTCCAAAGCTCGGTGATCGAGGGTATTGAACGGGAGAGCGGAAAGAAGGTAGATGTGCTTCGCTTGAACGCGGCGCATTGCCCGAATGCCAGCGCTCCTGAGGACCTGGCTGCCATTGTCGTCAAGGCGATAGCAACGGCAGCATGAGGCCTAGGGTTCCGATGAGGCTGAACGTACAATTGATTGATCAGTCCATGCTTGGCGGGCTGAGGGGCATGTTTTGCCTCCGTAGCCGACAAATTGCTGCTGCCCTCCTAGTAGAACAAGTAACCCCATTTTGCTGAGAACTCCTTTCCGACCCTCCACGCCGTGGGATCCCACGGTGCCGCGCCAGAGTCCAAGGTAAAGCTTGTGAAGCAGAACAAGTCGGCCATAAACTCTTCCTCGTCAATAATACCCAGCAGCGTGATCATGTTATCCCTCATTTTCGGAAAGGGGAAGCGGTCGATCCAGCGAGGATGCACTACTGTCAGTTGTAGCTCAGTGGGACGCAGTGACTCGGGGATTTCGGGGCCAACTGCACAGGATTTGCTCGAACAAGATACCGCGCAGGATATGCCCATCTTCGGGTTTTGCAGAGTCAGCACGTACTTCGGAAATTGTTTCAACAAATGACAGAGGAGGCTCGGTCGGGCTTTTCGGACCCTACTCGTACACCACTGTCGGCAAGATGCGCGTCTGCCCCGCCCAAGTTGAGACTTACCAGTGCGCCATTTTGATACAGCGCTCCATAGATGGAGCTGGAAAGCGTGGCGATGACACAAGAAGTTTCCGTGCTCGTCGCTACCATGGTCTGTTGCCCCGAGAGAGGTCGAGGGACCGCCAGAACGGGGCGACGAGAGACGTCTCTCACGCGACTCTCGCTACCGACCCTGCCTACGCTGGTGATGCTGCTCGGTGACTCGTCGGAGGCGCTCTCGCAGCCGTGTGCTTCGCTGGAGAGTTCGTCGTCTGGCTTCTTGGCTTCGGCCAGGCGCTTCCCTTGTCGAGCGTGTCAGCAACCAGTCAGTCTTGTTCAAAGCGGTGATGGCGAACTTCGGGCTCGTTGTGCCAGTCTGTCCTGAATCTGTTTTCTCTTTCGCGGATCCTGGACCCCAAACCAATTGTCGTCTTGGACTCTGGCTCGTCCCATGCTGCCAGTGGTAATGGCAAGGCCGACCAATGGCGGATTTTGTCGGAATGTTACGATATTGATAGGATGTGCTTGGCGGGAGCGGCCAGGCGACGATAGAATAATCAGAAAGTAGTCGGTGTATCCCAGAGGTCCCTCCTGTTTGGGGGGAGGGCCTATGAGGTCAATTCACCAACACCGAGGCGCAGCTTTAAGGACCTATCGAGTCGGCCTTAACTCAACCTGAGCATCGCACATGGACTTGGAATGCGATGTTCGACACTGTCAGAATAGCATCACCATACTGTGTTCTGTAGAAGGAGAGTAATGGGAATTTTGCTTCCAAAATCTGGTGACTAAGTTGGCGAAGGCGGGGGAGAAGGCAAGAAGGTTGAGCAGAAAGTCGAACCTAATTTCTGACTTTCTGACATTGCGGAGCGTACAACCTCCATGCCATCGCCGCGGTTTGCAACAATGTAGGTCAAATGCGACATTTGAGATGTTCTGGATACGATCCTGCACAACGAAATCACGGCTTAGAATCTGAGAATCGAGGAGAATGCAGGAGGCATGAGCAATCGCTTTCCTGGCTGGAGACGGACTAGCAACTGGAGCTGCGATGATCAAGGAAACAGGCGCGAGGAACTCGATGCATCTGTAACGAGGCTGATGAGGCTCCAGCTTGCATACACAGTAGCGCGCCGATCAGTTTATTGCATCTGAAGCAGAGCATTGTTGAAAGCCCACGGATTCATGGATTGCGATGAAGCAGCTTTGTTTCTTTCCGTGCCACGTGCCGCGTCGATGGAATTCGGATCCGAGGCTCCCGTCGCGCCAAGGAATCGATGACGGTCCCAGCAAAGAAAAGGCCCAGACTCAGACTCAGGCTCAGGCTCGGAGACCCTCACTTGACCCGGAGCACGGCACGTCCTCCGCAAATTTGTCGTTAACAAGGTTGAGCTCGAGACGGCCTCACTCTCCAATAGGACTTCAGGTCGACAACGGGCGGTCCAGCATACTTCTGTGTAATTCCTGGTCGTGCGATCAATCCAATGTAAAGCACAGCTTTACTACGAAGTCCCCTTTGACCGTGCGCTGCTCTCCGTATTTACCATTCTTTTGGCACATGGCCTCGTCGAAATGTTGCCACCCCCAGACGCAAGCTTCCCGCATCCCCAGACATGGTTGCGTCGAAAGGCTGCGCTGGCGACAAAGGCTCGAAACGGGGTTTTACGGAGACTCCATGTCTGGGTGTTGGTAGGGGGGAGGGGGAGAGGGAGGGTGCCCCGAACCCCCCGAACCCCCCGAACCAACTCCGCATATTGAATTTTCTTCTTTGAAACCTTGAAAAGCTCATTCACTCTGTTCAGAGGGGGCTCGTCCTCCTTTATCTTCGCCTCATTCGTCAGCTTACTCGCTAAGTGTTTTAGCTGCGACACTTCTTCTCAGCCAGCCCATCTGACGTGGAGCACTTCGCCTTCATCTTCGCATGGCGACAAGGCGGACCAGGCGCCTGGGCTTATTGGCTCCAGACCACTGTGTATTCTCCTCTCTTCCGATGCTCCATGCTTATCCTTCCCATGGCTATCCCCTGGCAACCGCGCCAACCTAAAGCCTGCGTCCGACTCGGACCGACAGGTCATGCATGGGCTCCGGCTGATCGAACCCTTGTCTACGGCCGGTGGAAAACAGAATGCACTTTAGGTTATGTCGAGACCCTTGTCCGTCGACCGGGAAATGCACACCCCGGTTCACTCGTTCTTGGAATATTGACTATAAACCCTTTTCCGTCCCTGCCTTCTAGTGCTTCCCATGAGCTCTACTGCTTCTGCCGTGCCCGCTTCCGATACAGTCTGTGCTTCGGGAAACCACCTCCTGCTAGTGTTTGAAGTAATATCTAAACCAACCGGCCGCCATGTCTTTCGTCGACCGACTGTTCCCCCAAGCGGAGCTCGAGGCTCTGGGTAACAAATGGCATGAGCCGGCTCCAAAGAGGAGGAAGTTGGAGTCTGGGAATCCACACGTCGTGAAGGGGGCCCTGGAAACACAGCGGAGGCAGAGCGAGACGAACTCGAGTCAAAGACGCGATAGGCTCTCTACGCCGACAGCATATCAATATGGCATACAACCCTCTTCCCTCGAGGACACCAGAGTTCGCCATACGAAGAGGTCGAATTCGGACTCCCAAGCACTATTCCCACCCGTGAACAACACGTCCACGCAGCAGGCCAAGCACACAACAACCAAGTCATGCCTGCCGAGCTTTATCGAGCCTTCAATTCTGAAGAACTATCTTCGCCATCTCCATCCCAAAGACAGCCATCGTTACACAACTCCCAACAGTCCCAACACGAATTCCCATACTACTGAGGATGCTGTGCCTTCCCCGGGCTCTCTTGTGCCAGATTCAACTCCCTCTCCCGCCTCGACAGATAGTTGCCCGACACCTGGCGTTCTTTGTGACCAATTCCGTTCTGGACCATTCGGGCATATATTTAATGGTATGCGGCTTACCGACAACGAACGGGACTTGATGGAAGATCTACTGAGCCCGAATACTCCTCCATCGCAAGAGGAAGTGCCTGTCCAAAAGCGCAAACGGGTGGAGGGAAAAGTCGAAGTGGTGCCCGAGGACTACTCTGAGATGGAGGAGTCGCTGCTACGAACCATGCTCCCTGCACTTGCACACAAGGAAAACCAGGGCCCTGGGATCGAGGTGATGGGCTCTGTCAAGACGGAGAGCGAATATGACGTGCATTCATCTGGGTTGAGTCCGGCGGCCGAGGAAGCCGCGGATGGAGGCGACGTTGCAAGTCACAGAGGGATTGTCATCTATGATTACGGTGCACTCAGCGTCGACGACTTCTTCGATCTTGACGAAGCATCCACCTGAGTTTTGGTCGCCGAACGAAGGGCGCACATGATCATCCGCTGCCGATGTGGTTTGTCTCCGGGTCGAAGTCCACCTGCCAACCTGCATCCAAGGAAGGAAATGGTCACCAGAGCTAGATTGTTACGCCAGAATGATAACAATGACCCAACTACGAGTATCATGATGACACGTCGTGCGCCTTTCACATGCCTTCTACCTTCATTGGCAGCCTAATTGGTTCTCACCATTGACTATATTCCTTCCCTGTGTCCTCTCTGAATCCCGCCTTCCTTCATCCCGTGCGGCCGCGTCGTCTCGGCGGGGAAGCAGTTACGGTGGCCAACTCGTGCTTACACCAGAGCGCAGTGCCCGTTCCTTGTTCTGATGCTACATGTTCATGATCTTTGGGTGCGAGCACCTATCTGAGTGCATCATCCGGGCCTTCGGTGGCCTGGGTCTTGGATAGCCGGAAAGTGGACTACCATTTACAGCCCATCTGACATGAGTTTCTCTCCAGCTGCACATATCGCTCGCAGAAGCATGTGCTCTCTCACAATCTTACTTGAGGCAACATCCATGACAATCTCCATGTCCGATACTCCTACAACTGTTTACTTTCTTAGGAGGGTCTGAATGTGGGACCTGGCAACGTTCGGCGTTACAACTCCGCCGGAACTTGGCGGGGCTGTGGTGGATGAAGGATGCCCGGATATGGTACCTACCACTACGCGCTACGCATGCCCACTGTGCTAACCATGGCACACAGATCGTGTTCGGTCACTCTAGGAGCCTTGAAAACTGTTCTAGTACATGAATCACGATCAGATCACTTTCTCAGTTACGACAATCTTTGCGAAACTGCCCGGAAGAAAGGACCGTGGATTACAGCATGGTTGGTTCATCCTCGCAACTCAGCACGCACCAGTCGTCCGCATAATGATTTCATCACAAGGAAACCCCTCAAACTCCATCCTTGTCCTTCCCCAGACTCTGGAATTACAGTAAACGATGACGGAGAGACAGCGTCAAGGATGCGAACCTGTAGCCATATTGGGGATGGCGAACCCAACATTCTTCGAAAGCATCGACGACTTTCCACCGGATACCAATGAATAGATGTGAAATAATCACCAACAAAGCAAATACGAGCCACCACTTACCCGTATCCTGCACGATCTGTTCCTGATCGAGCATGAGCCACAGGCGCGCACGGGTCACCCGCTACCAAGGATATACATAGCCGCGGCAATACCTCGTCCAATCTGAGGCATCCACCTCTGCTGGTCGTCAGATGCACCCTCGGATCCGACTCAGCATCTTAGTCTACTTAGTCCGTGCACTCCTGTCAACAGCTCGCCTGCCACGGCCTGCACGGCACCGCCTCCCTCACACACCCCCAGGAAGGTAAGACAGGCGGAGACGGTTGCAAACCGGTCATGCGTTTTCCGCCCAGTGATCGTTGGATTTTTCGTTGGCTTGCCGCGAGGCCGGTAGGCCTGTCCAAGCCGTCCAAATCGGTACTCGGCTGCCGTGTCTGTCGATGGCCGAATCGGACGGCCACGCTCGCCACTGCGGTCCGCGCTTCTGCGTACCTCGTGTTCAGGATCGCTAATTGGCAATTGAGCTAGTTCATCCATGCCGTGCCATGCATATCCCTTCAGACCGTCCATCAGGAGCAAGTCAGGCTTCCATAGACGACGCTGGCAATACGCGATATTCTCGACATAATTTGTGCAAGCGATTAGAGCAACTAAATTATCCCTCTTTGAAGATGTCGGAACGGAAACACTTCGCCTTCCAAGTCCTTCTCCCACGGTCAAGACATCAGATCGAGAGATCATCGAGAACCGTTGGGACGCAGGTTTGATGCACTTGTAAACCTTCCAACGATGTTTACTCAACCCCCGCAACCTTCATTGTCTAGTTCCACGGTAGCCCAGACTATCATGGACAAGTATGCATGCAGGACCCCGATCCCAAGTCGCGGTCTCGATGTTTAGTCAACCCCCGCAAGTAAACACCCCTGCGCGACGGCAAATCCCTTGACTCCAGGCGCCTGGAATATACCCTAGCACTAAGGAGACCGTGCCGCATCTGGACTCGGTGTGCATTCACGATCCATTCGATGCAGCCCGGCCTTGGTATGCAGTGCTGGGTCGACGCTGTGACTTGACATCGGGAGATCTGCAGCCTCGTCTTTCTCGCCCTCCACCCATTCCAAGGCTGCGGCGAGTTGTGCGCTTGCGCGAAGCGAAGCGATAAAGGGAGGAACAAATCTTCCTCCCAGCATTGGACTGTGAAGACATGTGCACAACGAGTTGTGCAACCTGCAGCCTCGTCTTTCTCGCCCTCCATCCATTCCAAGGCTCCGGCGAGTTGTGCGCTTGCGCGAGCAAAGCGACCAGAGGGGAGAACAAATCTTCCTCTCACCGTTGGAATGTGAAGACAGGTACGCAACGAGATGTGAAACCTGTTGCTGTGCAGTCCTCCTGAGTGTGAGTTTGTACTGTACCTGTACGAGCATCGAGCATCGAGCTCGCGAAGGCAAACCCTGGCAACCCTAACAACCAAATCTCCATTTACTCATTTACTCTGCTTTGTAGGTACTAAATAGATTCAAAGAGATTCGAAGAGTGAGTTATCTCCGCGGAACGCTTCGCGCGGAAGTAGTGGTCATTGGTGTTGTCGTTACCATTGCCGTTGTCGTTGATGTCGAGAAGTGATGGGACAGCACACGACGTGTATACATCCCAAGTGAAAATGCGGCGCAAATTATTATCGATACTTACCTATGACGACGCACTCGGTAGTGACAGAGTACACACGCAGTTGAGAATGTACGTACTACGATACATACCAGACCGCCAGACGTATCACAGAGCGCTACTCAGATCTTCGTCCTCACCAACACCCCATACGTACTCAGTCCCGTATGAAGAGGGTGTAGATGTCAAGAGCCCCGAATCAAAACAAGGCAGCGAAGTGAATCTGAGTGATCTGAGTGATCTGAGTGACTTTTGAGCCAGCCAGCCAGTCAGCCAGCCAACTTACCTTATGTACCAGCCACCAGTGGTCACCCTTCAAGAGGTGAACAGGCAAGCAGGCAAGCAGGCAAGTAGACAAGTAGACAAGTAGACAAGTAGACAAGTAGACAAGTAGACAAGTAGACAAGTAGACAAGTAGACAAGTAGACGAGTGGGCGTGTTCAGATCCGATGTCCATGGTACACAGTATGCACTTACGAGTACTAACCACAAAACATGTATATCTCTGTATCCTATTGTACCATTAGTATACATGTCCAGTACTACCTTATGTAGGAGAGCACAGCCTTGCAGAGACGGCACCAGACGGCCCAGGGGGAAGCCAAATGGACCGAGACTGAGGCTGGGATCATCTATACTCGGCATGTACCGTATATAGTGAGTCCGTGAGTGCTTGAGTGAGTGAGGGAGGGAGTAAGTGATCGGTGAGCGGTACTACTGTACGGAGTATACAAAGTACATATGTACAGTGTACAGTGTATAATGTACAATGTAGGAGCACCACCATCACAACAATCACGACGATCACAGTGAGATTATACTGTTCAGGTACTTTATGGAGTACGAGGTACAACGTAGTATCCTATACCTACACGGACGACGATCGAAGTTATCTGTCCATCCGTTCATCGCTCCACCCTCTTACAGTATGTCCCAGCGTCTGCCTGCTTGCATGGGATCTAATTAACAAAACGTCAGTCGTCGCTCGTCTCGGATACTGGTACTGTATCTGTATTGTGTATACCCCTAGCACTGCTCCGCACCGCATCACTACTACCAGTACCACTACCGGTAATGGTACCGGCCGGCAAAGGAGCTTTCGTGCTATTTGACTGTCCTCCGTTTATATATTGCCGTACGGTCCCAGCACAGGGCCTGCGTTATGCACCAAGTACGAGCAGAGAGGAGTGAGTAATGAGTAGTGAAGCTGCGCAATGGCAATTGCAATGGTCACGACGTTTCTCACCCAGCTCCTGGCTGGCACTAATGTCTTGGAATGCTAGATTATTCAATTTGCAATCGCTTTAGCAAGTATACTGTACGCTATCAACGGCGTGTGAAACTGCGCAGGCAGAGCCGGGCTTGACGCCGCGAACTTGCTACGTCGATAACCACTTCTGCTGCAGGACACGGTAATGTGGTACGGACAAATGGCACAGGCCAGACAAGTTCTGTGCCCTGTGTATAGAAGAAATGGCCACTGATCAGAGGCAAAGTGCTTGAGTGCCTACGTTTGTGCTTGAAGCGGGATTCTCTCCGCAGCAGCTCTAACATCACAAGACAACACACTTAAGCCCGTCCGTGATCCTCTTATTCAGGAAAACTCGGAGATAAAGACGCCTCAATCCTTTGGTCAACTCCCAGCGGTCAACGCCAAGCACGCGTCAACCGCGAGCCCTACTCGTCCTTCCTTCTGCCGAACCACATCGTCGATGACCTCTTTGTCCAAATTGGGAAACATCCCACATAGAGTGTCAACCACGGTCCTGTGTTCGACTCTGGAAATGCGTCGTGCTTCAGCTGCTTCGGCACTTGCCTGGCGGGCTGCGGCTTCTTGCGCGTCGTAAGAAGGTACATCGCCGGCACCGGCACCGGCGACGGTCGGAGCTTGAGGAGCGGGCGGTTGGAATACACTTGGACTCAACCGGGGAGGAAGCTGAGGCGCTGGATTCGGGCTCGGCCTGCGCTCCTGAGACGATGTATCCTGATCGGAGAATATCCGTCCGATGGTGGAAAGCGGCTTTTGAATGGTCCTCAACAAGCCCGCAACGCTGTCATCCGAGCCGTCTCCGGAGCTGCTGTTATACCTGTGCGGATCCCTGCGGATGGGACTCCGCGAAGTCACGTCCATAGAGTTCCGTGGGGTGAGTTCCGGCTCTGCAAGTGATGATTTCTCCGCGAACGCCGCGATGGGGCTGAATTGCTCGTTCTGACGGTTTTGCTCCGCGATCTGTGCCACCGCGTTCTCGACATTGCGCTCAAATTCCTCATCGCTGACTGTGAGGGTGGTGCGGTCCAGACTCTCAATGAACTGGATTGCGCCAGACAGTGAAGAGAGGTAGTACCCAGCCTCGCCGACAAGCTTGTCTTGATTTCGAAAGCGTAAAATATACTGGACGTTGGAGACCATATTCTCCGGGTTGGCCTGCAGAACGACGTAGATCAGAAGGGGCACGAACGAATCCGCCGATGTGTCGGAGCTCTTTGCATTCTTGAGCAAGCCAAATATGACTTTGCAACAGTTCAGAACGCAAATGACCTTGTCTCTGGGCGCTCGATAACCCTTGATCTTGAGTAGTTCCTGCTGAGCAAGCTTGAGGAACCTTTCGCCGTTGGGGCCCACCGGAGGGATGTCGAGGTGCTCCTCCCGGACCCAGCTATAGATCCGTATCTTCTGCGCCAAAATGTCGTCGCGCTCCACGTCTTCCTGATGCTGGCCCCGCCGCCCTGGCGTCGATGACTTTTCCAACTCTTTCCGCCTTCCTCTGGATCGTGATCGCCCGACCTGTGGTGGTGGGGGAATTGCCGGAGAAAAGGTCTGCGAGTAGAGCCTGTTCATTACGAGCTTTTCCATGCCCTCTTTTGCGTTGTCGAATTCATTATCTGACACTTCTCTCCAAACATCGCAGAGTGCCATCTTATTTGTGATAAACGCCAAAAAGTCGCCGATAATCTTGACCTGCTCATGGACCATCCACTGCTTCTTTCCAAACTCTGTTAGAAACGAGCGGAGGAATTTGGCGACCGGATCGGCTGATTTGTGCCGTAGCTGCTCGAGAAATCGGTGAAAGTCAAACGGCAATTCAGGTTCGGGTTCTGGGGGTGGTGGTTGCATTGGAAGAGAGGTTGTCGAGGCTTGCCCAGGACCCTTCAAAGGAGGGCTCCTCAGTGGACTTGAATCATGGTTCAAGGCACCTGGGGGCGTCGAGGGAAGAGGTTTTTCTGAGTGATGGGAGATGACTGGAGACGCTACAGTGTCCAAGTCCCGAGATCGAAGATGCTCCAAGCTTGATCTCCTAGGTGGGAAACCACTGGCGGATCCTAGGATAGGACCCGTCATTTCATGTCTGGGGGACATAATTGATTCCTTCGAAGGGGCTGCTGTCTCATCATCGAATTGGTCCATGATACTCTGAATTTCTGATGTAGACTCTGCATCGGCGTCATTGCCCGACTTTGGGTTGGGCAGTTCGGCATTATCATCCTGTTGTTCCTCGGTATAAGCCGAGTCCTTCTCATTATACTCTTCTTCCGACAATCTCATGGACGGGTGCCTTGATATGGCTGGAGTCTTCGGAGTAGGGTCGAGGTATGGCTTCTCGCTCGCAGCTGGGGGTTCGGGAGGTGGAGGAGTGGAGGGGAGAACTTTCGGTGATGGAAGATGGCTGATCGCAGCCTTCGAATCATTGATCTCAAGTCTGTGCATCTTCTCTGCGGCGGCCGATCCTGATTCATCGGCACTTTTTGAAAGTAGATCCCCGGAGGAGTCGTCTCCACGGACAACCTCCCCCCTTTCCGGGTCAAGGTCTATAAGATCTGGCTCAGGCATTTCCGTCGGAACGGCTTTCTGCTTGACGTCCATGGTTGCCTGGCCGTCGTTCGATGACATTTGACAGATGAAGGTAGCGTAACTTTGACGTTAGCCAGCGAGTAGCAGCCACGGCATGCTTCGAGAATGGAGGCGGATTCCAGGCTGGTGCAACCGCAGATTCAATGTTGATACATGCTGAGTGACGGCAAGACTGATCAGACGTCACGCGACAATATGGTTCCTGGGCTCCCGAGAGAGCGTTGGGAGGAGGAGACTGGAGTCGACAATAGTTTCGTATGCAATGTGCCACGGCAGGATCTCCTGTTTGACGAAGCCGGACAAGTTCAATCCTTCACGAGGATGACTTGTCGCAGCCCTGCATAACTGTCGGAGATACCGCAAGGCCGCCAATGTCGGCATGATGCAGCCGAACATGTGGGTCACAACCGCCTGCGTCTGATTCGTCGAAGATTTGGCATTATCTGGCACAGTTCGACTCTCACTTCCCTTTCATCTCTGCCTCATCTTTATCTCAAGTCCACCTCACCAGATCACACCGAGGTATATTTGTCCACAGCGAGTCGGCGCAGCACTTGACCATTTCACATGGCCGGTTCAGTTTCATGTGCGGAATTTTCTTCTCTGTCGCGAGAGCACTCGTGCTTTGCCCGGACGATCTCGTCAGGCGGGAGTTAGTTGCAAGAGGTCCGGACAGCTACAAACAATTGCACGCCACAGTCCCTGCCACATCGCGCGACATAGTTCTGACATTCGTCTCATCTGTTCTAGCCCTGCGAGGGGATTATGTACAAGAGCAACCGTTACATGAACCCTCCTCAGGATCTGTCCTTTGTTGGAATGGAGAAGCCTGGAAAGTGGACGGGGCTGCAGTTCAGGGGAACGACTCGGCGCACGTCTTCGATCTCCTTGTGCGTGCCTCACACTCAGGTGGCTGCCAGAATCATCAACAGTGCATAGTCCAAGTGCTTTCAGCCATAGCGGGACCTTTTGCATTCGTCTTTTATGATGCGCCAAATTCCACCGTCTATTACGGCAGGGACCAACTAGGGCGGCGCTCATTGCTCATTACCCGCGGCAAGGAGGGCTCATTGACGCTGTGCAGTGCTTTTACAAATCCATTGGAGGTGCGAGACGTTGAGGTCTCCGCGTCCGCCATTCATTTCATTTCTCTGCAAAATGGGCAGATTGAGTTCGGCGAGCTCCCTTGGCTCAGCAAGCTCCCTATCGTCAATAAGACGCAGCCATCGTATCCCCTGGAGCCGACACCATCCGCTACTAGTGTCAACAACTTTCTGAAGCATCTAAAGAGTGCTCTGGCGACCAGGGTTGTTAACATTCCAATTCACTCTCAAGGTCAAATGGAATCGGGTTCTGCAAAAGTTGCAGTCCTTTTCTCCGGAGGACTAGACTGCACGCTTCTTGCTCGACTTATGCATGAAGTTCTGTCTAAGGAAGAAGCAGTAGATCTGTTGAATGTCGCATTTGAGAATCCGCGTTCCATCGCTGCCATGGCTAATGCTACAGAATCAGCCTACGAGCAGTGCCCTGATCGGATGACGGGCCGCAGCAGTTTTGCCGAGCTTCGCCAGGTATGCCCAGATCGACATTGGAGGTTCGTGACAATCAATGTGCCCTACACCGAGTCACAAGCCCACAAATCTACCATACAACGACTCATGCACCCGCACAACACAGAAATGGATCTTTCCATTGCGATGGCACTCTACTTCGCTGCCCGCGGCACCGGCAGCTTTTCCGAAGCCCCGCAGCTTCCGGCAGCAAAGGCCGAGCTCACCACCTCCCATGCCAGAGTCCTGCTCTCTGGACTGGGTGCAGATGAGCTATATGGTGGATATTCTCGTCATGCTGCAGCATTTGCTCGGGGCGGATTCACTGACCTGGCAGGCGAACTAGAGCTCGATTTTAACAGGATCGGCACGCGTAATCTGGGTCGGGACGACCGTGTTATGAGCCACTGGGGGAAAGAGGTGCGTTATCCTTACCTCGACGAAGAATTGGTAAAGTTTTCTCAAGCCCTTCCAGTATGGGAAAAGTGCGGATACAGAGCCGAAAAGAAAATTCCGAAACACTATGAACAACAAGTTGGTCGAGCGAACAAGCCAGAGGATCTTGAGCCTGCAAAGATGCTGTTGAGGATGGCAGCATGGGAACTAGAAATGCGGACTGCTGCATCAGAAAGGAAGAGAGCAATTCAGTTTGGTGCCAAAACTGCGAAGATGGACATTGGTAAAGGAAGGATGAAGGGAACAGATGTCTTGGTGGCTGCAAGCTGAGGTCATGGGCTCTCATCCCGCAACGTTGGAGAGAAGGAGCGGTGATCGATCAATGAAGTGGTTAAACGAGCAGATCAAGCGGCCGTGATGACAAATCACAGATACTTCTGAGGCCTCAAAGCCTTGAGCTGGATGCAGGCGTCTCAAAAACGCATTGTAACCGCCAAGGCGGCCCTTGAAGGTGAAAAGGCAAGTCTGAGCCGCGGATTCTGGGTCTGTCAGCGACGGCGATCGAGGTCATTGGTTTTAACAGCCATCGATGGATGTTACGGGGTCATATGCAGTCATGCGCTTCAACAGTCCGCCCTTGCATGTGTTTCGGTGCGCAGCAATCGAGTCCAGCTCCTCCTTTCTGCATGAGGACCTCCCGGACTAGATGTACCATTCGAGGATCTGTATGCGCCGGAGAAGAGCGAGGCTTCCTCTCCACTTTCATCCCCACACATGAACTCAATCTACGTTTCTGGTCACACAGAAATTTTAGTGTCAGAATCGGCCGCTCAAAGGGCGTGATGACGGAGCTACGTTTGCGAAGGTTGGACGGTTGAAAATGGCTTCCTATGTTTTCAGTCCAGATGCCTTGACAGAGAATAACCAGCAACACAGCCGTCGATGGATCCCGCCTCCCTATCCGCCGTCCAAGAGTCCGAGTCCAATGACCCAGCAAGGCATGAATCGGTATTCTTTACCGAGCATGGCAAGGACGAATCAGGGTCAGCAGCGCCTGCATTTCTAAACTCACAAGCAAATGTCAACGACAGCGACAAGCGCATCGACACGATCAACATTGAAGATCCAGAAACGAACCAGGTTCGCAACGATGACTTCCCTGAAGGCGGCCTTCAAGCATGGCTTGTCTTAACGGGTGCATGCCTCGCTCTTTTTGCGTCCTTCGGCTTTATGGTCTCCATCGGCATTGTCCAGGAATACCTTCAAAACCACCAACTCTCAGCCTACACGTCCCGCGATATTGGCTGGATCCCCTCCGTCTTTGTCTACCTCGCCCTCGGCTTGGGCATATGGGTCGGTCCACTCTTTGACCGTTATGGTCCACGCTGGATTGCCCTGCTCGGTAGTATTAGCTACATAGTCATGGTATTCCTGCTGGCCGAGTGTAAGAAGTACTGGCACTTCCTACTTTGCCTGGGATTTCTAGGAGGAATCGGAGGCGCGACACTCACAACAACAAGTTTGGCAGTGGTGTCCCACTGGTTCAAGCGGCGAAGAGGGCTTGCTCACGGTATCGCAATGGTTGGTTCATCGTTTGGCGGCTTCACAATCCCACTGATCCTGCGAGCGACACTGCCGAAGTATGGTTACGCCTGGTCTATGCGCATTCTAGGCTTTTTGTTCTTCGGCTGCTTGGCCATAGCGAACGTTCTGATGAAACCACGCCTTCCACCTTCTCCTGAGGCGAGGAAGCAAGCCATCATCAGTCTCGGTTTGTTCGGGGACTTGAAGTTCACGTTCCTCACCATCAGCGTGTTTGCATTTGAGATCGTCCTCTTTGGTGCACTTGGGATTCTCCCCACATACGCAAACTACGACACCGGATACCCTCGCGACACAGGCTTTTACATCATCTCTGTGCTAAACGCAAGCAGCTGTTTCGGACGGATCATTCCAGGATATATCTCCGACTCGATTGGTCGATTTAATACCTTGCTGGCTATGATCCTCTTCACACTTCTCCTTATGCTGATTATCTGGCTCCCCTTCGGACATAGTTCCCTCGCTGCACTATACGTTTTCTGCACGTTGTTCGGATTCGGCACCGGCAGTTGGATGGCTCTTACGCCGGCTTGTATCGGTCAACTCTGTGAAGCCGAGCAATTTGGACGATATTACGGAACTTGCTATTTTATCGGGAGTTTAGCTGCATTGGTGTGCATCCCCATCAGTGGCCAGTTGGTAGAGGCAGCGGGCGCAAGGGTTATGGTGGGCTTCATGTGTGCCGTCACTGCCTTGGGTATGGGAACCTTTATGCTAAGTCGGTGGGCTTGCTTGGGGTGGCGCTGGAGGTGGAGAGTGAAGGTGTAAGTCGGGGCTGGAAACAGCAGGCAGAGAGAAGTTGCACTCGCGCACTATCGTTTGCTCATTGAGCAGCCATATTCAGGAGGAGTATGTGCATTCGTCTGTTCGATATCTGTACACTCTTCAAGGTGCTATGTATACATGTGTGTACATATTTGCACTGTCTGACCAAGCTTTGTACAAGTTGTCCAACCAAGTGATACCGGGCTTGTAGACAGAGATTGACACGTCATTGATACCAGCTGCATGCCCGGAAATCCAGCGACCTAGACCGTCAATTAGCTTTCTTAATGAACCAAGGCCGTGCGCGGTGAGGCCGTATAGTCAAGTTGGATGCCCGTGTACCCCCAGACCATGCTCCCTGGCCGAAGTGCAAATGTACACAGGCTCATGTTTTGACTGTCCCTTTTCCCGGTTGACTCGACATGAGCTATGTGGTTGGATCCCTCTATTCTGTCGACGACAGCATACACCAGAACACCATGTAGTGGAATTGTTGTTCCAATTGCCACCAAAACTTCAGTCCGACTCAATGTTCTTAATGTCGATTGGCTGCAAGGACCTTTCGACGCTCGCTAGCGGTGGTGTTGGCTTATTACAGCGTTTGGTCCCCCTAGCAATAGTGACTGCGGGATAGATGAGAAGCAAGCCTCCGAACAGGCTGGCAGCACCGCCGAACAGTTGGCCGTGTGTGTAATTGTCTGTCTTGGTGTCGACGAGGGCACCAGCGATCGGCCCACCGATCAAGCCCGCGAAGGCTGCACCCGACCAAGCCATTCCCGTCCTTGCGCCAACGACGCTCGGTGTTGGGGACATTAGAGGGACAACTGCAGCCGGGATCGCAACCGTGATACCTGCCATGAATCCCACAAGAATGGCCCACACAGTGATCCCGGCAATGTCGTGGATAGCGATCCACCCGAGTATCAGAACGCCCAGACAGACGCCCCCAGCTGAGAGGACGACTGCCGGGCCCACTCTATGCGCGATCAGGGCAGGGAGAACCCGGCCGGCGAAGCTGCCCACGTTGAGGATCGCCAAAAGGTAGAAGGAGTACGAGACACTCGTCTTGATCGAAAACTGGGCGTAGGGTGTGACGAAAATTAGAGGGACCCAGTAGCCGAGGAAGACGAAGAACAAGCCTATGAACAACACCACAAATGGGGGCTCCCGAATGGCAGAAGGATCAAACATCGATCCTTTGGGACGTCGATGTGTGGGATCGGGTCGAAGGAGGAAGTAGGTGGCCACTACCATCGCGAGGATTATGAAGCCAAAGATACGGTTGATCCAACCGAAACCTATCTCAGGCTGCAGTTCGCGGAACATGATGGGCAGCACAATACCCCCTATGGCCGCCCCAGATGAAGATCCCCCGATAGCGAGGGGACGCTGTTTGGCGCTGAATGTCTGGCTAATGACTGCAATCGACGGGATGTAAAGCATGCCGTTGCCTGGAACCTGGGTCAGTATGAAGTTGTGTGGCACCAAACAATGCAAGCTCACCTAGGCCAATGCATACACCCTGAGTCAGGATGACTTGATAGTACTCCTTCGCGAGGCTTAACATCATAAAGCCAAACACGACCAGGGTACCTCCCACGACCAACAAGGCTCGGATATAGCCGCGGTCATACAAAGCACCTGAGACGACTCCAGTGAAGCCCATCAACGAGACTTGGACTGTGCCAATCCATGATATGACAGAGGGAGTATGGTCCGCTAGTAGGTGCTGCTGATAATAGCCCTGGTATGCACCGAAGGAAGATGCCACGCCCCATGTGATAAAGAAGATAAAGAAGGTTCCGACAATCCTGCAGATTTGCGGAAAGTTTCGTGGGCTAGCTCGACCACCGGGGACAGCGCCATCTTTCGGGACACCCGCCAGCTGCTCCCCAGGGGAGACGCTCATTGCGGATATTTCTTCATCTTTCTCAGTTGTCATGACAATATGACCGTCTACCGGATGAAGCGTGCCCGGTTGTCTCTTTCGCCGACTGGAAAAGAAAGAGAAGAGTCGGAGCGCGCACTCAGCACTCTACGGCACTTTATGTGCCTGGAATGCCCCATCGGCATATAGCCGGGGCTCCCACTGCTCCATCACTGTGGCGAACCCCTCGTAGCCTCAGGCGGCGAGAACTGCCCCCTGCGTCGCTTGTTCCTCCGTACCCGGGCACTCACTTCCGGCTGCTGCATGCGGCTCCAAAACATGCAGATTCACTCGACGCCTGTCCGCAATTTTGTTTGGCTGCCACCTTCATTCACGGACCACGCCGTCACTGCCCTTTCACTCTGGCTATTGTCACAACGTGAAACTTTCCATTGTCTTGCGTGAATACAAACCCCTCGCGTCATCAATCTCCTACCTAGCCAGACGACTCGTGCCTTCACCAGACTCCTCGTCGTTTGAAGCACTCCCACAAGCCGTTGAATCTGCCGACTGCCATCCCTCGGCTTTTACTTTCTACCACCACGTTCGCATTCACACCCAGCACCAAGATGTCCGACGAACTTGACGTCAGAGATGAGCACAAAGACACTCATGAGGATGGTGGTGAGGAAGAAGTAAGAGACAACGGCTCGAGGCGTTGAAGAGTCGCAGCCTCACCCACACGACCTTGCGTTAACGATGTATACAGGAAGAGATTGCAGCGATGAAGAGGCGAGTTGCTGAGATGGAGTCTGAAGCCGCCAAGCTACGCGAAATGCAAAGTCACCTTGAACAGTCATCGGAAAGCGTGCCTAGGGAAGACCGCGAAGATGTGGACGCGCGAAGTATCTTCGTCGGCAACGTGGACTACCAGGCGACGCCCGAAGAGATTCAAGCACATTTCGCGACTGGACCTGGGACAATCAACCGCGTTACGATCCTTCTTGACAAGTTCACTGGGCATCCCAAAGGGTGGGTTTAAAATATCCAAGCACTTCCGCACAAGGCTTGTTTAAGAGCTGGACGCCTTCAAAGAAACCATTTCATGCTGCCTGGCAAGAGATGGATTGCTAATGGAAACTCGTCGCGCAGGTATGCATATGTGGAGTTCTCAGATCCAGGACTGGTGGCTCAGGCATTGGTGCTCAATGAAAGTACCTTCCGTGGACGTGCACTGAAGGTCTGTGATAAGACGAGAATGTTGGAGAAATAAAGCTGACGGGACCCGCGCAGGTTGTGCCTAAACGTACCAATCTTCCTGGCATGACGCGAGGCAGAGGAAGAGGCGGCCCTCCGCGCGGCGGTCGGGGAGGGTTTGGCGGACGAGGAGGTTTCGGGGGCGGCTATGGCGGTGGCTATGGTGCACCAAGAGGGGGTCCACGAGGCGGGTTTAGAGGACGCGGCCGTGGGTTTGCACCGTATTGAGCGACACCGGAGCTTGCCCCAGTCTCGAGAACGTCGTTTACAACGTGGCACGCGACACGATTAGGCACTGGCAGGGCTGCGATCCGTTCAGGGAATCTCCCGACTGCATTGGCGCCGGGGATCAGGGCATACTGAAAGCGAGCTCTAGTCGACCTGAGAGGATTGCTACCCGAAGGGTGGTGCAGGTTTAGTGGCTCATCAATCAGTCATCTTGGAATCAACCGGGTCAAATTGGAAGCGCCAAAGGACGGGAACTTGTAAGATTTATGGAATCATACTGAGCAGAACTCAGGGGAAGCCTGAACAGAACCACATTACCTTTGGAGCGAGATTAATAATGCCACAAGGAATTGGTCTTGATGAGCGGGAAGTTTCCTCGCATTATTGACAATTACAGTGCGACAGTGTGTATATGAATGTTCGTGTCCGATTAATTGACCTGAGCATGGCCCTCGTTGTCTCATTGGCCTCCATGACATAAGCGGCACGTTTCTTGCTCCATCAGCGCCGAACTTGAACACACACTTTCGGTCTCCCGGTTGAAAGGGAAGGTCACCTCGATCTTGCCAGCAACTCTGGTTATCTCACTGCGACGGTGGCACCGTTGACCGGAATTATTCTTATTATGCAAGCATGACCTGAGCGACGAGGTTGACTGCGTTTGGCCTTGCCTTCATACCGTCCCTTCCGCTCTCTTAGCGTGACTGCGCCACCATTGAGACTGCCAAAGTTCAAACGGCCACCCAATACTGATTAATTCACTGCCGAATACGATTGCGCGCCTTCAACGACATCGGTGTCCAACATCCATCACTTCCTCGACCCTACGGTATCGCCATTGCGAAGCCGACCCTGCAGACTGTGAATCCACCATCCCGACGCTGTTTTGAACCGAGTTACCCCGCCGATTGCAGCTGTCCGCAGGCTACAACTCCCGGACTACGGTCCTGCGGTCAAGAATCCAGGATGCCTGAAGCAAACCTGCCAGCGTACGTGGCTCCGAATGCATTTAGCGTAAACCCCGACTGACTTCAAGGATCCAGAGAGCCTAATCTGCGAGTAACAAGTTCGTCGAGTTCCTTTCTCTGCAGTCCATCCGGTGCTCGAAACTGACTTGGCACAGTTATTGCGGCTGACGGCCTGTACAAAAGAGATGTTTTCCGTGAGTCCGGCCCTCAAAATATACAGTGACATGCATGCTAAGTAGATACAGGCTTTCCCGACCCGTTCGCTGTTGCGACCATCTCCGGGGAACAAACGAGGACGACCTCCGTCATCAGAAAGACGTTGAATCCCTATTGGAATGAAGTGTTTGACATGTACATGACCCGAGCCTAAGACTATCGGGACACAAGGTTGACCATCAAACTAGGAGAGTGACAGAAGACAGCATTCTGGCAATTCAGATCTTCGACCAGAAGAAGTTCAAGAAGAAGGACCAGGGCTTCCTCGGTGTCATCAATATCCGTATCGGCGATGTCATCGACCTGGACATGGGCGCAGACGGTATTTCACCAGCCTTGCAGAACTGGACCATCAGCTAACCGCTAGCTAGAAATGCTTACAAAGGATCTTAAGAAGTCCACGGATAACCTCGTCGTCCACGGGAAATTGATCGTCAATCTCTCGACGAATCTCTCAACGCCTCCACCTCAACAGAATCGACCCGCCCCGAGCACCGCCCCGAGTGTGAATGGATCCTCAAGTCTCCATGCCGGCAGTAGCACCAATGTTAACCAAGCGCTCCCGGTCCGATCTAGAAGCCCCGCATCCCGGACAGCTACATCAGGCTCTGGAGACGCAAGATCTTCGAGCACGGCAGTTAACCCACCAAACGCGCCATCACAACCCAACGGTACTACTGGTGGTGGAAGATCTGGCGGTTTCTCCTCTTTCGAGGACAGCCAGGGACGGTTGCCTGCGGGCTGGGAGCGTAGAGAAGACAACTTGGGGAGGACTTATTACGTCGATCACAACACGAGGACCACAACATGGACTAGGCCCTCGAACCATATGAGCGAGACCGAAGCACGTAACCGTGTGGAAGCAAATATGCAAATGGAGCGGACCCGTCACCAGAACCGTATGCTACCCGAGGATCGCACGGGCGCCAACTCTCCTAACTTGCAGGACTCCCGAGGATCGCCACAGCCACCGAATGCGGTGTCAATGATGGCTACAGGAGCAACGACTGCCGGAACTGGAGAACTTCCTGCTGGGTGGGAACAGAGACATACCCCGGAAGGTCGGGCTTATTTTGTCGACCACAACACTCGTACCACCACTTGGGTAGATCCCAGGAGACAGCAGTATATCAGAATGTACGGCAATAATCCTGCCGGGAACAACACTACCATCCAACAGCAGCCGGTTTCACAACTCGGTCCACTGCCCAGCGGATGGGAAATGCGACTCACCAATACTGCCCGCGTGTATTTCGTCGATCATAACACCAAGACCACCACCTGGGATGATCCACGACTACCATCCTCCTTGGATCAAGGTGTGCCGCAGTATAAGCGCGATTTCAGACGGAAATTGATCTATTTCCGCTCGCAACCGGCATTGCGCATCCTCTCGGGCCAGTGCCATATCAAAGTACGCCGTGGTGCGATCTTTGAAGACTCGTACGCCGAAATCATGCGACAGAGCGCTACGGACTTGAAGAAGCGACTAATGATCAAGTTTGATGGCGAAGATGGTCTCGACTACGGTGGTCTTTCTCGGTCAGTATGCCCGACGATCTGGTCCTTATTGTCTACTAACGTCTGGCCAGCGAGTTTTTCTTCCTGCTTTCACACGAAATGTTCAATCCTTTCTACTGTTTGTTCGAATACTCAGCGCATGACAACTATACTCTGCAAATCAACCCCCACTCCGGCATCAATCCGGAGCATCTGAATTATTTCAAATTCATCGGACGAGTGGTCGGCTTGGCGATCTTCCATCGTCGTTTCTTGGACTCTTTCTTCATCGGCGCGTTCTACAAGATGATGCTGCGAAAGAAAGTCGCCATCAATGATATGGAAGGCGTTGATGAGGAATACCACAAGAACTTGACTTGGATGTTGGACAATGACATTACCGACGTTCTCGACCAGACCTTTGCTATTGAAGATGAACAATTTGGTGAGACAAAGACGATAGACCTCAAACCCGGCGGTCGAGACATTCCCGTCACGAATGAGAACAAGAGAGAATATGTCGAGTAAGTGCCTCCTTGACCGGTACTACTTACGAGTTTGGTTCACTGACCTCGCGCAGACTTCTCACGGAATGGAAGATCCAGAAACGTGTCGAAGAACAGTTCAATGCTTTCATCACCGGCTTCAACGAACTCATCCCCGCTGATCTAGTCAATGTCTTCGACGAGCGTGAACTCGAGCTTTTGATTGGCGGTATCGCCGACATTGATGTCGATGACTGGAAGAAGCACACCGACTACCGCGGATACCAAGAACAAGATGAGGTGATCCAAAATTTCTGGAAAGTTATCAGGTCGTGGGACGCGGAGCAGAAGTCACGCTTGTTGCAATTCGCTACTGGAACAAGTCGTATTCCTGTGAATGGCTTCAAGGATTTGCAGGGTAGTGATGGACCGAGGCGATTCACGATTGAAAAGGCTGGGGAGATCAATGCCCTACCCAAGAGTCATACCTGGTACGTCTTGTGTGCCGACTGTTTGTTTTGGGATCATGCGCTAACTAAAAGCCAGCTTCAACCGTCTGGATCTTCCGCCCTACAAGACTTACGAAGCGCTGAACGGCAAGCTTTCCACAGCTGTCGAGGAGACATTGGGGTTCGGCCAGGAATAGTCAGAGGCTTTCAAGCTTGGACGACTCCTTCAGCGGATCGCAGTAAATAAGTCACATCGCAAAACAAGGGATGTGATGTGGCAGAGGACAGGAGGACGGGCTTGCTTCGCCATAAGTAGAGGTCTATGGACGCAGCGAAGTACAGCCAGTGGGCCAGCGTAATCTACGCTGAGCTGGTGATGAGCGAAGAGAGTTTGTCAATATGCACCGAGTGAATTAGACGAGTTGGAAACCTTGTACAAGGATTTTATTGGGTCGCATCTCACGCCTGTCTCGATGCGAAAGGGCCATATTGGGCCACGGCGTGCCACGGAGGTGCCGGGGTAGCAGCGTACAGAAGCAGAGCGAGGCAAGCGGGTCCATATGATGGAGTATTCGTTTTACAACCACTTGAGAACCATAATAAAATGCTCGCGTGTCCATCCCTAAGGCGACGCAATGAACTGTCCTACTTGGCCATGATCATGCTCATCGTCAACTTCGTCAGGCCATGTCCACCCTTCCGCATCATATGGTGGCGGTTCCTCGTTAGCATCCATGTGCTCATTCGGCGGAATGAACGCCGGTGGATACAGCGGCGACAGGCCATCAGATTCGGGGTCCGTGGTAGAGTTTTCACGCATCGCTGGTCGTACCAAGTTCGTGCCGGTAGTTGATGGTGGAGGGGCGGTCTGTACCGTCGCGGGCGATCGTGAGGATGATGCCTGGTCAGATGCCTGGCGCATCAAGTACTGCCCTGCTTTGTGTTCAAGTCGGGGGCGGACATCGGCTTCGTCACCTCGTCGAGGCGGTTGGGACGGGTGCGTGGTGCCCGTGCTGCCGCCTTCTCTTCTATTTGTGCTTGGGAACCCTGGGCCTGGGCCGCATGGGCTACTCGTCCGCGTGACGTCGTCATCATCATCGTCATCATCATCACGATCGATGTGTGGGCCCTTGGTAGATGGGGAGGTATCTTTCTCGGACGGCGAGGCGGCCTGTTTCCCCTTGAGAGACGGAGCGGCGTCTTTCTTTAACGACGCAATACGCTTGCCCTTGACAACGCCTTCTGCCTCGTCTTCTAGCGATTTTCGGCGGTCTTCCTGCGTGGTCCACACGTGCACTACCCCATGATACTCCTCGAGGCTGGCGTCGAAGTCGTGCTCTCGACACATCAACTGCCGAGTTGCCTCGTTGCTCAGTTTCTGCTCGAGGAGATATCCCAGAATCTCAGCCCGATATGCGCACCATTCCGCGAGGCGGTCCTTTGGCATTTTGGGCATAGCCGTCGTCAGCGCGAGAAGGTCTCGTGCCTTTTCAGCGTTGGTCTGTGCATATGCCATGCCTGTCCCAAGGGTGTTCGCCTTCAGCGGGCCCCAGGAGGACCGTTTGCGGACTCCCACGCAACGTGGTCTCATAGCGAGCAGGAAGGCCCGACTGTATCGCCAGTAACCCTTTTTGGATGCGAAGACGGTTTCCGGGCTCGGCGCCGCCGAGTCGGCCATGTAATTCTTGTAGTTGATCGTGTCGAGATGGCGAACCAGTTGCGGGACGTCGGCGTCGGGGTCGCCCCGGACGGCGTCGTCACCGCGCATCTCGCGCCGCGACATCGTCCTCTCCTTCAGGCGCTTGCGGTTCCATTCCTCCACGTCCGCGGAGCGCGACGCGGCGTTGCGGGCCCGCGCTTCGATTATCTTCTGGTTCCAGTGGTGGCGGGTCGTGCCGCCCAGCTGTCGGGGCAGGGCCTTGTCGCACCACAGGCAGATCCGGCGGCGGTCTTTGTCCTCGGGCTCGAGTGTGTTGGCGCAGGATTGGCCGTGGCACCGTGTTTCGCTGGAGAGAGCGGAAGAGGAAGAGGAAGTGGAAGTCGAGAGTGCCGAGCTGTTCTGAATGTCCTTGCACTCGAGGCAGAGGATTCCGTCCGTTTTGAGGGTGCAGGTGCAGTAGTCGCGCGTCGAGCCTGAAGGGTCGAACCATTGCTTCCGTTTCCGCGAAGGCGAAGACGAAGACGACGAATCCTCTGCCTGCGGATGAAGGGTAAGTGGATGTCGATGCGTTTGGCTGTTATTGCCTGATTCCCAGCATCGCTTGCAGAGATATCGCACCCGGTTCGGAAAGGTGTTCTCGTGACCCTTGAACAGCGAGTCGCGGACGATGCAGGCGTCGCAGATCGGGCGCGAGCAGTACCGACACGGCTTTGGTGGGGGCCCTTTCGTGTGCGTCCGGGAAGAGCATTCGAAGGGGGCCCGATCTTTGAGCCGTTGCCAGTAGGCTGTACCGTGGTGGCCGATCTGTAGTTCTGGCCGCACCGAGTTGGGTGTCTCCATGTTTAAGAGTTCGTTGGGCGGCAGTGCGAAGCCATGCAGAAGGGCCCGTAGCGTGACGCTCAGGCGAGCAACTGTGATTAGATCGCCTACTGGGAGGTGATGACTCAATGTGCTGGCCACGGGCCAGCGCGAGAGGAGTTGTTCAATGTTCGGGGAGGGCAACGCAGAGGCAGAGGCAGAGGCTGAGCTAGATGCTGCTTGTTCCATTGTTGGGTCTCCGCGGGACACTCGTCAAATGGAATGGTGGACAGTCCACGGTAAACGGTGTAGCGCTCGTATTAGAATCGTCTGTCGTGCCGCTCCCTCGACTTGTGATCGCAGTGAAGTCTAGTTGATGCGGGCTTTCTTCAAGAGCGACGGTGTCTGAGAGGGGGCAGAACTGATGTGACCAGTCTGACCCGGGAATATTAGCTAGTCACGATGTGGCAAGTGAGATGTGCCTTATGAGGTGCTTGTCGATCCCGTGTTCCGAATGGATTGACGGATGAGGCTGCAGCAAGGCTGAACTCCAGCCTTGTGGGTGGATCTACCGCATTTTTGGAGCTTAAAGTTCGAACGGCAGCTTTTGTTCTCGACGATTTCAGTTGCACAGGTTCTATGATCAGAGTCGCTGAATTGTGCAGGCCATGACGAACACCTGTTGTTAGACCCCCGAAGATCTTTTCGAGCGATCGCTGCTCGTTCCTCCTTCCTGCAACTATTGTTACCCCGCCTCTCTCTCCTGTCCCGTCCTTTCCTGTCGCTATGTCTCTGCAAACCTACATTGACAGTGTGTAGAAACGACCCTCTTCCAGCTTCATAAGCCTTACTGACACTTTCTGTGCAGAGAAGGTCCTCGTCATAACGGTCGATGGGAGAACTCTGGTGGGAACCTTGCTGTCGTGTGACCAAGTCACCAACATAGTTCTCAACGACACTGTCGAACGTATCATCCGGCCGGCGGACGACCCTGAGCCGAGCTCACAGGTCAGCCATGGCCTATACCTCGTGAGAGGCGACAACATCACAATCGTGGGGCTGGTGGATGAAGAGCTAGATAACAGCATTGACTGGGAGAAAGTCAGAGGCGATGTCATCGGGTCGACGAAACACGTGTGATAGAAAGGAGTCTGGATCTGGACATCCCGAACAGCTCTCTCGTCGGGAGCTTCCAGGAACGTGCACCTATATTCAGTCTCCAAGTTGGAGGAAAGAACGGCAAAGATATCTGGGAACATTCCCCGACCGGAACAGGATCTTCGCCAAACTGAGGGACAAGCGTCCATTCCCTTCTGGTGGAGGAAGCGTCTAGGAGGAGAAATACTCCCTGCTGGGAAGAAGAGTATGTGAGATCCATCGAACATTGCATAACTGAGTGTTGACATGGCGCTGAATGAAGATGATCTATTGCCCGTCCATCGAAGCTTCTTCGGTTGTTATCTCGGTCGAACGACTTATCAGCACGCTCGAATCAAGGCGCCGCGTCGTCGAGGAGATGCCCCGTCGAAAGCTATACGGAGCGCGCTCTGCGCGTTCTGACAGGCTTGAGGCGAGGCGAGGCTAGAGTGCAGTGCGCACATTCTCCTGCATCTCGATGGTCTATTTTCTATGACTGGATTCCGTCCTTAACACACTTTGTCGAGGGATTTCTCTCCTCTCGACGGCCTTCTCCCTTGAAGAGACAAACTCAAGCCAATACAATACCTGGGACAACACCCACTCAAAGCATCGCTAGGCCACTCTCCGCTCTGGAACTCAATAAGTAAAGCGGAACGCGGGATGATCATCTCCGAGGTTGTTCTTCTCGTCATCAGGCAGATTGTACCTGTCATCCCTTCGGCCTTGGTCGCGCAACCTATTCTCCCGCCTGAGTTGGAACAGGAATAGCACGGAGCTGAGGACGCAGAGCCAGACGAGGCCGAGGCCTAGGCCATACCCAAGTTGATACTCTGGTGCTTGACTCGTCACGAACATGTTACTAGCACATCCGTTAGTTAAAGGCTTCAGGGATATTCGGATTCTACTCACGATGCAATGATGCCACCACAGTTACCAAATCCAACCACTGATTCGTTGTTAGCAAAATTCTCACAAGGGGCTGAGACTGTTGCTCAAAAGGGCGCAGATTTGGACGACTTACTCATCGCTGAGCTGACACTGCGCTTATAATGGCCAGAGACGTTATTGTTCAACCAGACGAGGGTGATTGGTTGTGCAATGTATCCGCCGCCAACAACTGTGAACAGAGCGAAGTATCGGACTCCCACCGCAACACGGTGCATGTTCAGCAAGATGGCGTATCCGATGGTAGCAAGGAGGCAGCCTCCGATGATGAATCCAAAGCGGTGGTGGATTTTGTCGCTGATCACGGCGCACGTCAAAGCGCAGACTGTGGCAAAGACGAAAATGGGGATTGACATGACCTGTGCGTGAATCGAGGTCCAGCCAAGCTGTTTGAGGATGGTTGGGGTGAAGAAGGAACCACTGTAGCTGGTGGTGACGATTCCGAGATACATGGCGATACTGAACTGGTTAGCCCTTCCATCAAGCCATTCTGGCGAATACCTTTACTGACCCCAGGTAGATCTTGACGTCGCTGAAGACGCGTTTGGCCGTTTTCTTGTTCCAGTGGCTCATGTTGGCGCCCTCGACATCTAGTGCCAGTCGAGCGATGAGTAGCTCTCGTTCGGCGGGCTTCAGAAATTTCGCCGTCTCCGGCCAATCTGGGACGACCCAAAAGGAAGCAACGGCTACAGCCACGGTGGCGATGCCTTCGAGGATGAAGATCCATCTCCATCCGGCGTACCCTGCGATGCCGTCCATATGAGCAATGGCGTAGGCAAGGAGTCCGCTGAAAGCGCCGGCTATGATTGAAGCGGAAAAGAACAGATTGAATCGCCATTGGAGTTCGTGGCGCTTATAGAACCTAAGTGCTTGTCAGCATCATCTCATTTGGACCTCTGGTCTGACCCCTAGGAAGCTGGATGAGTTGCGCGACATACATCGAGATGAGGTAGAGACAGCCGGGGAAAAAACCCGCCTCGAACGAGCCTATGAGCACCCTACAGACCACGAGCCCTGCAAACGATTCTGTAACGCCCTGGCAGACCGTGATCACACCCCAGCCTAACATGATGGAGGGAATGAAAATTGACGGCCGGATCCGTTTCAGCAGGAGGTTGGATGGGACCTCCAATAAGATGTACGGGATGAAAAAGGTGAACAAGGCAATGTTGTAATCCTGGCCGTGCATGTTGAGGTCCTCCTCCAGACCTTGGATTCGCGCATTGCCGATGTTGATTCTAGAACACAGATGTCAACTTGGGGAATTGGCGGCACTCGGACTTGAATGTACTCACCTGTCGATGAAGGCGCAGAGAAAAAGCAGGAAGAGGATGGGGATCAGGTTGAGGTCAGTCTTGAGCAGCACCTTCTTCTCCAAAGCACGATCTAGTTCTTGCGCCTCGCCTTTGATGCTGACGCTGTTGAAGTCCAGAGCATCCTTGCCGACGGGCACGTCTTCGATTTCGGACCTGTCGAGGACCACCTTCTCAGCCATTGTGCCGAATTGAATATGACTCCAGGAGGGAGGCTGGCTCGGAACGAAGAATGCACAGATATTTCAAGGTCCGGCGGTTGCAGGAACAAAGGCAGGAAATGCTCGAGGCTTGGAATCGAGGCCCGTCGGAATTGCGAAGGGAATCACCGTTCAATTTATCGTCCTTCTGTCAAGCGCCTTCAGGGACAAGGAGTTGATAGACGTTGGATAACGCTAACAGACCGAGGATTGCTACCGAAGGACGTCGCAAGCACTGTCATGATGATTCCGCCCGTGGCGTCCAGTCAACCTACCCCAGATACGGGGTTGCATGGAGCTAGAGCCTCCTTTCCCGGCCTTTTATTGCTTGAGTGGTCGTCACTCCGCACGCACCAAGGCTTGGCCCAGCTAAGAAATCTGCTTCAGACCTTGATGGAACGCAGGGCAGCAAACTCTCTGCTCGGAAGCAATTTTTGCATGAAATTTCGGAGAGAGCGCTCCAACACGTTCGTCAACGGATCCGGTGATTGACACGCTATGGCAGCCGGGTGGATTTGGAATCCCCTGTCGTTACACGGCTGTCTGGACGGCAACGGTGGAGATCCCTGGAGCCTGAGGCCTGTCACCGATCCTCAGCCAAAGAAAAGCTGGGGAAGCCTTCTCCAGGTTTCACAGGGCGGAGGACGCGCAGGGCAACTTTTCTTCCTCCCACCCGGTCTTCGGTCCGGAACCACGAGCAAGTCCCATTGCCCCTGCACCGCAGTTGCCAATCCACATCGTCTACAGGACTGGGCGTCGGGATCTTCCTGCAACAGGGGGGGAATGCATCCTTATGGAACGCACACGACCAATACGCACAGAGATACCGAGCAGGAAGTGTGAATGTTTTGCCAGTGCGGAATCGGCACGAGAGGAAGCGCGCGTGGACGGATTAAAGCCGCGCTCGGCCTGTGGGGCACCACTCGGCCAATCAACGTAAAGCTTTTTCTTTTCCCAACACACTCTCGCACTCTATCCGACTGTCCATGTCCACTGTCCGCAGTCCAGGCCTTCTCCGAGTACTGTACTCGTAGCCTGTACACTGCGCCGTCTAGGTTGAGATGGCGTCCCTTTCCCGTGTCTGTCAGTGTTTGTGAATACGAGGCTCAAGATATTATCGGCCGCGAGAATACATCACCATCCCTCAGGGAAGAGTTCGTGAACCGGAACGACCATGCAAGATTCCGAAAGATTGGCGGCACGGCTACGTTACTGTACATGGCTGGTCTGCCTGTCTACTTGTCGTTCAGGAGACGTGCAGGGGCCGCGCTGGGCTGTCCATGCGTTGATCCTTTTGGCTCGTTTGGTCGATCATGTACAGCATAGGCGCATGTGGAATGTCCCTATTCTCATATCTTTGATCCTGCGGGCTCGGGGTGTCTATACGTATAACCCTGTCTCTGTCTGTCTATATATCTACCAAGAGCTCCCTCCCACTGTTGTCCCATCTGACGACGATCTCAGGCTGCAGGGTTCGCTATGTCTTGCATTTCGCCAGAAGGCCCTCCCACGGCTTCAAGGGAATGCACCCCGTCTGCGGCTTCTGAGCCTGGCCTTTCGTATACGTACTGCAAGCCCAGAACTCGACGGCCAGCGTCTCAGGCAAGGTCCACTCGACATCCTTGCCTGAGAAGTTCAGAACAACAAGCCATGGTTCGCCGGCCTCGCTTGTCCGGAGATATGCCAGGACATTAGAGTCTTCCGGCAAAAGCTCGTGATAATCGCCGTAGACGAAGACATGGGCGTGCCTCTTGCGGTCGTGGATGCCTCGCTGCCAGAATTGCCATGTCGATAATTCGCTGTCGTTGTCTTGCTTCATCTGGTCTTGCGCGTTGACGCCGTGGCTGAAATCGTCCATCACGCGCATCCACGGTTTGACGCCGGGGCTGCAGAAGCCGGCATTTGCCGAGCTGTCCCACTGCATTGGGGTCCTCGCGTGCTATTTGGGCGCGCGTTAGCTATTTGAAGAATAGCGCTATGATGAAATACAAGTCTGGGCTGTAGTAGTCGGGAGGGAAGGAGAGGACTTACGTCTCTTGCTTTCATGTGGATGATTCTCTTGCCTTCTTCTAGCTTTTTCGGCTCGTCTTTGTATATCTGCTGGCATTTCTTCCAGTAGTTTATTGTTTCGATGTCCTTGTACTCTTCGGAGATGTCCCAGTGCGTGGGCGCGTTGCGCATGCCGATTTCTTCGCCTTGGTAGACGAACAGCGCGCCACCGAGGGTCGTTTGCATGAGGGCAAGCAATTTGGCGCCCTTGTCCCGCCACGCGTCGCTGTCGTCCGTGTAGCGAGTGACGCTCCGTGGATTATCGTGGTTCTCGATGAAGACAGAGTTCCATCCATCTCGCTCGATCATGCAGCGTTGCCACTTGGTGATGATCCTCTTCATCTCTTTGACGTCCCATGGTTTCAGTGCCATGCGCACATTCGGCTTGTCGATATCGACGAGATCAAAGATGAAGATCATGTTCAGTTCTCCGGCGTTGGCGCCCACTGTGCGCAGAATCTCGTTTTCATCCGACACGCCGGGCATTTCGCCTACAGCCACGGTGTCGTATTTCGAAAGAACTTGCTGGTTCATCTCACGCAGGTAGTCGTGGAGTTTGGGTCCGTTGACGAAGAATTGTGTGCCGGGCTGATAGACATGGGTCTGGGGGTCGAGGACAACAGGGGCATCGGGATAGGTCGGCACTTTGGAAATCATGTTGATCACGTCCACTTGCACCGTCATCATCGTTAGCACTGCAAATGGCATGGGGAGCCATGGGTCACCGGACAGCGCGGGCATTACGATCCGGCCCCTGGGACGACTTACTGCGAAAGCCTGCCACGCCGCGGTCGAGCCAGAAGCGCATCACGTCCCAGACGGCCTCCCTCACATCCGGGTTCTCCCAGTTGAGGTCCGGTTGGTCAGGCGTGAAGACCGACAGGTAATATTCACCAGTCTCTGTGTCGTATGTCCACGCTGAGTTCGCTTCCCCAAGGATTTGGGCCCAGTTATTAGGCGGTTCGGGCACGCCGGCATCACTGACGGCCTTGGGCGGTTTCCAGATGTACCAGTCTCGCTTAGGGTTTGTTTTCGAGGAGCGGGACTCCAGGAACCAGGGGTGCATGTTCGATGTGTGGTTGACCACGAGGTCCATCATCAGCTTCATGCCTCGCTCTCCCAACTCCGAAATGAGGCTGTCCACGTCCTCAATGGAGCCATAGATGGGGTCAATCACCTTGTAGTCGGCAATGTCGTAACCCATGTCCGCTTGGGGAGACTTATAGATGGGCGACGTCCAGACGACATCGATGCCCAGCTGTTTGAGGTATTCGACGCGGGATGTGATGCCTTTGACGTCCCCCCAGCCATCGGAGTTGCTGTCCTGAAACGACGATGGGTAGATCTGATAGACGACGGCTTCTTTCCACCATTTCGGAGTCGAGTAGCTTGACTTTTGAGACATTGCGCAGACGTGCCGAGCGAGGGGAGACTGCGCGTGAAGGGGCCTGTCTTCGCTTACCGCTTGCTCATTTCAGAGTAACTTCTCGTCAGCATCATCAACTATTGAATTTTTGAGCCGCTCATCGTTGCAGCGAAAGAATCTCCGGCCACATGTCGTCATCGCCCGTTTCGGAAGCCGCACCGGCGATCGGGTCTCCTTATTCTTCCTTCAGAGATTCACGAGGGCGACTTGCCATCGCGGTGCCGCTATAGACAGCAAGCTGGGCTGTGGAGACGTTGAATGGTAGGGGTAAACGTAGCAGAAGACAGAAATCAACTTCCTTAACAGCGACGTCTTCGATCACGCCATCCTTGAATCTCAGCCGCGGTGGTGGCCAGCCAGGGATAACACGCTCGCATGCACTGTATGAGGTGCCGGCTGACAACTCATCATAAGAATTGAAGAATACGCCCTGTTTGCTCTCCAGAGGTACATATGTACAACAAGGTGCTGCTCTGCTTGGACAGCGAATCGGCACGCTGAAAAACTGCCGTTGCTGCTGGTCGGAAGGGCAACGGAATTTCCTCCGGGACGCCGCCCCTCGACATCCACTTCCTCATCGCTGTGGGAGGTCTTAATACGAAACTATCCATTGATCAAAGAAGCTCGATCTTACAGACCTCACAACTTGCAACTGTGACAATCGAGCAACAACCAGGCAACATGGCATCCTTGAAATCATGGTTTCCCATCCCCAAATCGAGCCATTTCTCCTTGGCCAACCTGCCATTCGGAATCATCTCAACCCCATCAAAGCCCACTCCGCGACCAGCTGTCGCAATTGGTGATCATGCTCTGGACCTCCAGGAATTCGCTGCATCTGGCGCGTTTTCGTCTCTCGGATTCGATGTTTCCGTTTTCTCCAAGCCGACTCTCAATGATTTCGCCGCGTTGGGGAGACCCGTCCACCGCACTGTCAGGAAATACCTCCAGGATGTCTTCGCTGAGAACACACCCCACGCCAATGTCTTGCAGAATAACAAGGACCTCCAGCAAAATGCCCTGATCCAGCGTGATCAAGTGAAACTACATTTGCCCATGCACATTGGTGACTACACGGATTTCTATGCTGGCAAGAATCACGCCTTCAATGTTGGCTGTCTCTTTCGAGGACCAGACAATGCGCTGCAACCAAACTATACGCATCTCCCTGTGGGCTATCATGGCCGTGCTTCGTCGGTGGTAATCTCAGGCACCCCGATCACAAGGCCCAACGGTCAGATACTGGAGAACCCTACAGCAACGCCCAAAGTGCCTACGTTCAGCCCGTGTAAACGACTGGACATCGAACTGGAGCTTGGCGCTTTCGTTTGCACGGGCAACGAAATGGGCAAGCATATACCGATTTCTGAAGCGGCCGACCACATTTTCGGATACGTCCTGCTCAACGATTGGTCAGCTCGAGACATTCAAGCATGGGAATACGTGCCACTCGGCCCATTCTTAGCAAAGAACTTCGGATCCACCATAAGCCCCTGGGTTGTGCTGGCTGATGCGTTGGAGCCTTTCAGATGCAAGGGCATTGCAAACGAGACGCAATTACTCCCATATCTACAAGAGAAGGAAGAGAACAATATGTATGACATCCGATTACAGGTCGATATCACACGTAAGTCTGACCACACATCTATCCCAAGCGCAAGTAGATCGACTGACTGGTTGTCACAGCTGCTGGTGCACCGACTACGACCATCTTGAACTCCAACGGTCGCAATCTGCTCTTCTCTTTCCCCCAAATGCTTGCTCATCATTCCATTGGTGGCTGCCCCATGGCGACAGGGGACCTTCTCGGATCCGGCACAATCAGCGGAACCGAGACAGGCACGGAAGGAAGCCTTCTTGAGTGCAGCAAGGGCGGTAAGGAAACAATCAAGCTGAACGGAGGAGTTGAGCGGAAATTCTTGGAAAATGGAGATCTGGTCACAATCTACGGCGTATGCGGCTCTGAGGAATCTGGACTTGTTGGGTTCGGAGAGTGCTCGGGGGAGATTTTGCCTGCCCCAAAGATCTAAGAACTATTAGGTCGCCTTTGTCGCTAGTATCGGTTCTTTTGCAATGGTGAATGGCATTGTTTGTCGTGGATAGAGAGGGAAAATTGAAACAACATTGAAGCGCAACAATTCCGTTCCCCCTCCCTAGTCAGGAGTAGAGTTGCTCCGTCCAATGAGCGCGTTTCTATTATTGATTAGCCCTTTTTAAGAGAGCTAGCGCCTCTTCCCCGCCTTCTCAGTTCTGCCCAATCCGCATCAAGATTGTCCGTGCGGGTGACGGTTGTGCGGAATATGGCCGTCACATGCGAGTCGCCCTCTCCACCTCCGCTTTTGTTGCAGATGACACCTCCGCTGGGGAGTAGGTGACAAGCGGCTATGAGTCTGTCCCGAATGTAAGCGCTGGATAATGACAGACGTTGCCCGAGATTTGTCCTGATTGCAAGCCTGAGAGAGCGAGCCCAAAGGTGTTGTGTCAGAAGAATATATTGAGAAGTTGATGCCTTCTTCAGCAGACTCCTTCATACTCGGCGTCTCAGCTCATCCACCGTCAGTAAACAAAGAGACACACGGCAAGTCAGCTCTTCGAAACAGAACCACGACCAACCACTGGATCAGCACCGGACACTCGGAAGTCACAGCATACAACGAGACGTGCTGAGATTGCCTTGAAGAAGTCGACGCTTGTGCAAACCAGCATCTTTTCTCAGTTCAGATACTTGCTTTCACACTGCCACAATGCTGGTTACGCTTTCTCCAACAGCGCTCTCCTTTCTCTTCCTCACCCTGGGTTACTTCCTGGTCCGCTATTTGAACTCGACTGATCAACCAAAGATCAAGGGGCTGCCCGAAGTCCCAGGCGTGCCACTGTTTGGTAACCTTCTTCAACTCGGTCAAGATCACGCTCGGGTAACTGCTCGGTGGGCAAAACAGTACGGCTGGCCGGTCTTCCAAACTCGCTTGGGCAACCGCCGCATTATTTTCGCCAATACTTTCGACTCGGTCAGGCACCTATGGATCACAAACCAGTCCGCTCTGATCTCCAGGCCGACGTTGTACACTTTCCACAGTGTCGTGTCAAGTAGCCAAGGGTTCACGATCGGGACGTCGCCATGGGACGAGTCATGCAAGAAACGACGCAAGGTCGCTGCCACGGCTTTGAACAGGCCTGCTGTGCAGAGCTACATGCCCTTTATCGACTTGGAGAGTTGTGTGGCTATCAAAGACATGTACAAGGATTCGATGGGTGGCTCCGTCGATCTGGATCCGAGGAAGTATTTCCATCGTTTCGCACTCAACACGAGCTTAACCTTGAATTACGGTATTCGAATTGATGGGGGGATTGATCAGGAGCTGCTCCGAGAAGGTTAGTCTCTCGATATGATCCCATTTTCGAGTTTGAAGCCTAACAGTAACAATCAGTGGTCCATGTCGAACGAGTGGTGTCCAACTTCCGTAGCACATCCAACAACTGGCAAGACTACATCCCTTTGCTGAGACTGCCGTTTATCTCCCGTCAGAACAAATCTGCAGCAGAATACCGGGAGCGACGGGACAAGTACCTCACGACGTTCTTGAACATGCTCAAGGAGCGAATTGCCAACGGCACTGACCGACCTTGCATTACCGGGAACATTATCAAAGATCCCGAAGAGACGCTCAACGAGGCAGAACTCAAATCGATCTGCCTGACCATGGTATCGGCCGGCATCGACACCGTTCCAGGCAACATGATAATGGGGCTCGGATATCTCGCATCACCCGAGGGCCAGCATATCCAGCAAAGGGCTTACGAAGAGATCATGAAGGTCTACCCGGAAGATGGCGAGGCCTGGGAGAAATGCTTGACCGAGGAGAAAGTTCCGTACATCACGGCCTTGACCAAGGAAATCCTTCGATTTTGGACCGTCATTCCGATCTGCCTCCCTCGGACCAGCATCAAGGACATCAAATACAACGACGTGACCATCCCGGCCGGCAGTGTCTTCTACATGAACGCCTGGGCCGCTGATTACGACGATACACACTTCAAAGACCCTGCCAAGTTCATGCCCGAGCGCTACTTGAACGACCAGGAGGGCAGCGGCACTCCTCACTACGGGTACGGAGCGGGTAGCCGAATGTGCGTCGGCTCGCACTTGGCAAACCGGGAGATCTACACGGCGTTCCTTCGCATGATCGTGGCCTTTGAGTTCGTCCCCGCCAAGGACACTAAGGAGTGGCCCATCCTCGATGCAATCGAGTGTAATAGCATCCCGACCGCTCTGACCACCGAGCCGAAGCCCTTCAAGGTTGGATTCAAGGTCAGGAACAAGGAAGCGCTCGAGAGATGGATCCGCGCAAGTGATGAGCGGACCAAGGACCTTTGAAGCGCCCGTGACGCATGCGGCATGGATGGAGCAATTTGCCGGCGCGGGCATAATTTGAAAAACCTTTCCGGCTTGGGAAGGCTTGATGTATACGATTTGAGTTGAACACGGCTGATGGGGACAGGAACTGGTGCGTATTATTTGAACGGACCAGCCAGCCAGCCAGCCAGCCAGCCAGCCAGCCGGAATGAATGATGGTTTGAACGACTCGCCAAATTTCGTATGAGCATCGTGCGGTTCGGTTTAGCAGGAGCACATGCAAAAAAAAAAAACATGACTTTTCTTCGTCTCCTCATCCATCTGTCATTCTGTGTGTGATTCGACTGCCACGTCCGTAGACAGTCGAACACCAAACACACTCCCTGGCCAGCCAGCTGGCCGACCAGCGGAAGTGGAAAACCATGGCTCGCCCGCCCTACTGGGCAGCCAGCAAGCAAAAGCCCGACCAAGCGTATCGGTGCTGGTGTGTCCCGTCCGGTTCCCGCGAACTGATGAACTTAATTCCCGTACGTCGTCTTGGAGCTTGAGGAGCTTGAGGACCTTACCGCGCTGGCGCTGGCTCTATAGGGAAAATAAATAAAGAGTATTTATGCATCCTCACAACGAGGCCTTGCTACGTCGGTTATGAGTACAAACAGCACCGCCAGAACTGATACCAACACCAGCGTTCAGCAAACGGCGAGGTCTACGAATCTAACGGACGGGCCCTTTCTTCCCAAGTCGAGTACCGTGTACAGTTAGTCCTAGCGGGCTTTGAACCGGCAGACACAGTAGACAGATAGACAGACACAGAGCCACGGACAGACACAGACACAGGCACACGGAGATACGCGGCACACACACACACACACACAGACAAACAGTCCAGCGGTCGATCCATCGATGATCCTGTGTACGTAGCCATTCTTTGAACATACACAAGTACCGACGAACGGCATCCATATCCGCATACCCGCATACCCGGCTATCCGCCATGTCGCGCCGGCTGCGCGGATACGCCACCGAGCGTAAGAACTAAAGAACTCCATTCCTGTCTATAGAACGTCAACGTTCCCAAACATTGATGCTGACTTGCTGTGGAATGAATGAACAGATGTGTCGTGGTGGCAACCAAACGAGATCATCCAGGAAATCATAGAGCAGTACGAGCAGTGGAGGAGGGAGAAAATCGCGCGAGGTAAATTAACCTATCTCTTTTTTCTTATCGTCATCGAGTTTTGTCTTCTGAGAAAGCAAGTGAGAGACAGTGAGTGAGTGCGGGTGTGGGTGTGCGCATCAGCATAAGCATTTGTGAATCGAAGTCGTACTGCACTGTATGTGAGTATCATTCTTGGTATGTGGTGCTTGGATGGAGCCTCGTCTTCCACGTTATGCCCTTTTTTGATAATCGGCCATCTTGGGTGGTATGGGCATGTGCGGACGAGGTATACCGAGGAGGTATGTACACACAGATCACAATTCACGACTGGGGTCATGTGGTATGATGCAAACATCAGCTTCTGCGACCTTCGGTCACATTTCCGATACCGCACCGTCCGGCCCGGAAAGGCGAGGACGCTTTTCGCAAGGTTGGATGCGGGATCTTGATTGGGGGTGAGCTGGCCTTCACAATGCTGCGAATCTCACTTCGGCGTCATTCCGCAGCGATCCTGGAGTTTGCCGCTGCAAGCATGGAACACCAGGTACTGGAATGTCCGAACATACGCGAATGTGTTGAGGACCGAGACGCAGTGTATGATCTGTGTACGAGAGCCGAAAGAGCCGACGAGGGTAGCCATTTTCCAAGATCTGGAAGTCGGTTTCGCCACCGGTTGACCATCGTTGACCACCGGCGATTTCGAAGGTTCGAGGCTGTTATCGGCAACAGTCCAGGGTGGCCGAGAGCATGCAGAGATCCCGTTTCAAGGTACTCGTTCTATGCCGGAACGATATCCTGATTTCAGGCTATTTTCCGTGGTGAGATCTTCATGAGCATCCTGCTCAACAACGTGGCCTGGCTCCCTGGGCACGCAAGTGAACGTTCGAGAAAAAATTGAGACAGGGACGATCAGAAATGACGATCAGCTGGCGTCATACAGAGGGAGTCGGTTGCCATTCGTGCTCGGCATGGTGGGGTGACTTTGGCCCTGGCATGGCTCTTGTGCTGTGGTTGGAGGGTAGGGTTGCAGGCTGGGCACTCTTTCCTCGAGGAGAGAACGCAACTCCGCGCACGAGCTCCTCACCAGCAGGCAGCGCTCATTGTGCACACATTTCTGGTCTCTTATGGGCAGTTCGCAGCCGAGCCTCAGATGCTCAATAATTGCCCGGATCGACAGGTGCAGGCGCCAGTCTCTGAAACCCTACGCTTATGGGTTGAAGGGTTGTCGTTATTCTTGTCCTGAAACGCTGCAAAGCCGACACAGAAACAGCAACAACTTCAGGCCAGCGGGAACGGAAAACGTTGCTCACCCACGGACTTGGGTAACTTGACTAGAATAGAGTCAGAAAAATCCTACTCGCGTCTCACTCTCACCCTCCCCTCGCACTCACACACCCATCGCTTGCGATGCATCTTGTGAGGGGTGCATTTGATTAAGGCGCCGCCTGGGGAGACTTTGCATCATTATCAGTGGATTTCTCCTGCAAGTTGTGGTGGGATGCAGTTTTCTGGCGGGAAATCGGCACAGTTGGCAGCAGAATTGGAGAAGTCGCTGCACAATTGGGGCTCGGAAGCACAGCTTGGGCGCCTTCGATTCGCCCTGCCGATCGCCCCTCCACGCCCCACAGGCGGGCTACTGCGCCTAAACTGCTGCTAAACTTGCCCTCGAGCTCGGCCTGCAAATCACCGTGACGGGCGCCGCAGCAGGCATCCCGCACTGCGGCACTGTCCCTCTGGGTGGGGACGACGAAAGCTACGAGTTACGCCTCCCTCCGACAGAATTGGCTTCGGTGAAGCGATCTCGTCCACTCACAGCCGCTCCAGTTCCGATGCCGTTCTCGAGCCCATCCCACCCTCGGGCTCACAGGATCTTGCCCGGTTTCTGGTGCTGCTTGCTCGTGTTCTCCCAGCCGCTTTTGCCAGCACAACCTGGCATAGCGCATCGCACGGCTTCGCACTCTGTCGGAGGCCGCGCCCTGTCCAGTTCGGTGGCTGTCCCCTGTCGCTTTTGCTTTTCGCGAATTGCTTTTAGCGCATCTGCACTATTGTTTTGGGCCCGAACCCACTTTCTGCGCTCGATGCGCTCAGGCTGGAGGCTCGCTTGATTTCATTCATATTCCTCCCCACGGAATGAGTCCTCACTTCCTCACGACTGCATTCCGCACTCTCCTCTCTGACGAGCCACCCCATATTCAACAGGTCATCATACCACAATACCGCCCTTCATGCAGGGCCTCAAACGGTTACAGTCCGCCATCGAAAGGCATAGGGAGAACAAGGACATCAACATCAAGTACAAGACACCCCTCACGAGTGAGTATACCCTGTCTCTCCTCAGCGTCTCCAAGTCGGCCTCAGCCAGCCATATATTCGTCACCCTTTCGCGCACCGGAGTTGACTGACTTTGTTCAAACTATCAGTTCGTAACGTGAATACATTTACCGACGAGCAAGCCATCGACGATGCCTGTAACCCAATTCGCAGTGACCGACACGTACGCATATCTGAATGGGTTCGGGGGGTACAAAGAGTATGCACTTTTCTCACATGATACGACCGTCTTCCCGCTGACAATTTCGTTCCTAGGAGTGAGGCCATCGATGGTACTTTGCCGTTAGCGGCGAACTCACCCCAGAAATGCCCGTACGGCCTGTACAATGAGAAGTTGTCAGGTACCGCATTCACCGCGCCTCGCGAAGAGAATCAGCAATCATGGCTCTATCGAATCCTGCCCTCGGCAAGCCACCAGAACTTCGAACCAGTCCCCGCTTCTTCGTCGCAGTCCCTGATATCGCCCACGCCTAGCTTCGGCACCCATTTCAACGCGATCCCAAACCAACTGCGATGGGATCCTTTCGATTTCGACAAAGAAGTATCATGGATCCACTCGCTCCATCTCGTGGCTGGCGCGGGCGACCCCACCATGAAGCAGGGGTTGGGCATCTACATCTACGCCTGTGGCACTAGCATGCCCGAGAAGACGGCCTTTTACAGCGCGGACGGCGACTTCTTGATTGTTGCACAGCATGGCGCTCTTGACATCCGAACCGAATTTGGCAAGATGCTGGTGCGACCGAATGAAATCTGCGTCATCCCGCGGGGAATTCGCCACCACGTTACATTGCATAACAACGAACCCGCGCGAGGATACATCTGCGAGCTGTACCAGGGCCACTTCAAACTGCCCGAACTGGGTCCCATTGGCTCGAATGGGTTGGCCAACGCACGCGACTTCCAAACACCCGTGGCCGACTTCATCGAGGACTACGAGAACACGGAGTGGACAGTCTATGGGAAATTTGGTGGCAACCTCTTCTCAGCCAAGCAGTCACACACCCCCTTTGACGTTGTCGGCTGGCACGGCACCTATTTCCCTTACAAATACGACCTGGGCCGTTTCAACCCCGTCGGCAGCATTTCCTACGATCATCCTGATCCTTCTATTTTCACCGTTCTGACTGCGCCCTCACATCCGCATGGCGCGGGTACTGCAGTCGCAGATTTCGTCATCTTTCCGCCTCGATGGCTGGTTGCAGAGCAGACCTTCCGTCCCCCGTGGTATCATCGAAACACCATGTCCGAGTTCATGGGCTTGATCATGGGTAACTATGATGCCAAGGGGGCCGGAAAGGGAGGCTTCCAGCCGGCTGGCGCGAGTTTACATAATACTATGAGCGGGCATGGGCCAGACATGCAGACATTCGAAAAGGCGTCGACGATGGATTTGCCACCCCAAAAGGTCGGCGAGGGTAGCATGGCGTTTATGTTTGAGAGCTGCTTGATGGTGGGCGTTACAGAATGGGGTCTGAAGACGTGCCAGAAAGTGCAGGAGGTGAGTTTCGGGTGCTCTCGAAATTGGTTTGAAAAATGCTAACAACTGTCGCAGTCATACAATGCTCATTCATGGGAGCCATTAAAGGTGCATTTCAAGCGACCGGAGTCGTCGCGCGGCGTCAGCAACGGCGAAAAGAAGCATGGTGTGGGTGATGCGAAAGACGCAAGCAGCGTGCACGCCCTTTGAGTAAGGGAAGTCTCAGAAGAGGAGGACAATATGCATAGCGTTAGGCAGTGTGATTGAGGATCACCGATTTATGGATGCTGCCTCTTATAACAGAATCAAAATATGATACCCTTACAAAACTGGCCTTTCCTTTGACTGAGTGACTCGCCCACTTGAAGATCTGGACAGCCACGCAGCACCATCCCACGCCGCAGCTGAAGACTGGCATTGAAGCGGGGGAGGGGAGCGAGGGGGAGCAGCGAAAAGTCATGCTGAAGCCGAATCGGTGCTCAAGCGCCCCCGGAATCCGCGCCTCCAATCACGCTGCTCCCTGAAGAACGTGGACGTCCTTTTTCCCTGTCAGTCTCCCGTCACTTTCTCCTCTGCCACACAATCGACGCTGACACTCGAAGCAAAAGCCTCGACATGACCATGTTTGTTCCTGTTTTGTGCGGCTCCTCCTTTCGGTCGCAGCCTCTGTTACCCGAGCAGCCACTGACCGTCACGGCTGCCGCACACGAGGTCTCACTAGGCTGGATTGCCCACGGATGAGAATGCTCCAATAACCTATCGGGCCTCTTCCACGAGGTTCGTCCCTTCGACGAGTGTCGCGTGCTTTTTCTGCTCGCAACAGGCACACGTGCCCATATCCGACTGTCTCGACGTCTGAGAAGTTTGAATGCGCATTGCGATCTTGCGAGGTTTGTTGCCCATGTGTCTTGCTGCTCCTGTTATCTTGGGCTGCATCCTCATCCCGTGTCCTCGCCACTATGTCTTCAGTCAAGTATAGCTGTTTGTCAATTCCCCGTACGGTGATCTGATTCTATCTGCGACACCACGCGCTGCCCTCGAGAGTGAACTATCTTCGAGAGAACACCTTCACTTCCTTTGGCATACCTTCAAGCTATTGCCCTGAACGCTGAGCGTTTCTTCTGTCCTCCGTACCGGCTGCTCAGATTTCCATCAAGAATTGTTGAATCTCAACCATGCCCAGGCCGAAACCTCCTCCCACCCCTACCGGCTCTACAGACCTGACGGCTGCGGACGTCAAGGGTTCCCAGGCCACGGACATGGAGACCATGTTTGCCCTACCTCCTCCGGCGATACGAAGCGATGCGCGTGTACAAGCGCGGCCTTCCAAATCGTCTCAATCCCGAGAATACTCGGGCTCTTCACTCACACAGGGCACTCCACCCATATCACCCCAGGATAAGCCACTTACTGGCAGCCCCAGACACAAGAGAACCGCGTCCGGTGCAGTCAAAGCCGCCGTGGAGTCCAAAGGGGCCGGCGCCGACCCCGTAGACTCTTACGCCCTCCCACCTCCGCCGAGTCGAGCCCGCAAGATCATACAAATGAAGCCCAAGGCACCCCACACCAGCACCTCGTCCCCAACTAGCGATGCCGACTATCTGCCCCCCGGAGCGTCGAATGCTGCATCGGCGGTCCCACCAGCGCCCTCTACTAAAGAGTCCGCGACGGGGAGGGGAGCAACAGCGGCGTCGACTAGCGCGTCGACAAACTCGAAACGCAAACAGCCCTCCGCGACAAGCGCCGCGGGCAGGAAGATTGCCCGCAAGACCGCCCACAGCATCATCGAGCGTCGGCGGCGCAGTAAAATGAACGAAGAGTTTGGTGTGCTGAAAGACATGATTCCGGCCTGCGAAGGGGTGGAAATGCACAAACTTGCCATATTACAGGCCGGGATCGAATATGTGAGATATCTCGAGGGATGTGTGGCCCAACTGAAGACAGAAAACGCAAGATTCGGTGACAACAGGAGACTGTCAGCTGGGTCGCGGATGCAAGTAGACCCCACGTCAGATGAGGACGACGACTTTGACGACGAAGGAGTCGAAGACGAGCAGGTCGAAGGCCCGGACGAAACGGACCACGACCACGACCACGACCAGGACGAGTTCGTCGACCACCTGCCCGACCCCGCCCCTCCGACCAAGCTACGGAGCAATCGTTACAGCACAACGGCGGCAACTGAGTGGTCCCTCCGAGATTCTCGCAAGTCGTCCATCGTCTCCTTGAGCGGTTCCTCGGCCTATCCCTCTCCACACATTCTCTCCCAGTCACATGGGGCACAGGCGCACCACCAGGGGGTCGGTGTGCTGTCCACGACCCCGACGCCCACTTTGCTCTCCCCGGCGTTCAATTCCATCCACTTCTCGCCACCAGACCTGTCGCGCACGCAAACGAACAGCAGTGCCGCCAGATCCAGCAACTCAAACGTACCTTCCCTGCCCTCGACAGCGGCCTCCTGGACTACAGTCAACAACAACCCTCCGTCGGGGTCGATCTCGAATCCATCGCCCAGCATGCAGCCTCTCCCGTCCCCGAAGGCCGCCATGGCCATTCCGCTGCCTCAACCGGCACTGACAAGGCTACAATTGCCGGGCCAATACAACGCGGCCGTCCAGCGGGAGAGGGACGCCGGGAGCAGGAGTCCCGGGGCTGCGAGTAACGGATCAGGAACGGCAGAAGCGACGGCCAGCGCCGCGCTGATGATGTTGACCAATGAGTGGCGTGGCGGAGGACGACAGGGAGGGACGGGAACCGGAACCGGAACGGGAGCGGGGATGGGGATGAGTTTCGAAGGTCCCGCCGCCGCCGTACAAGACAATGGTAAAGATCGCGGCAAAGGGATGAGTGTTCGGGACTTGCTGAGTTCCTGATGCTGCAGTTGCTGCTCCCATGGCTGCAATTGCGGCACACAGTGTCCTGTACAGTACTATAAGTGAGGCGCGTCCACACGCGGGCTTAGACTCCTTTGAAGTATACAACGTCGATGTGTTTTCACTATTCAAACTAAAATCCAGATGTAAGTTGCCAGAAACTCAGACCGGGACTAAGAACAAGGTTTCTGAGAGGGAGGTAAGAAGAGACGTATCTGTCTACGTGTACATTTGTGCGCGAGGCCAGTCGGTCGGTCGGTCAGTCAAAGTCGGTCAACCTGTAGAGAGAGCGAGAGCGAGAGCGAGGGAGGAATTGGAGCATGATAGGAACCATAGTAATGGTGCCATAGTAACGGTGTGTCGATGTCATGCTATGGTATCCATACGAGGTACACAGTAGTTATTGATTCATTCACTCATTCATTGATTCGATCGACCTTATAAGACCGAGTCGCGATCCACAGTCCTGGGTTCTTCAGAACAGTAAATGGTAACTGACGTGGGAGGGAGCAGATTGGGCAACTCTATACCCAGTCCCGTTCCCGTTCCCGTCTCCATTTCTTCCATTTCATTTCATTCCATTGCACTGCACTGCAAACATTCTCACTCTGACCTAGAAGGACTGAAATCCATCCATCAGGTAGGTAGGTGGTACGAGTAGGGAGAGGCGCGGTATCATGTGGTCTCCCCTCCCTCTTCCGCACTGTAATTACTCCGTACAGGACTTCGGAATGACTCCGGAATGAGTCGTTGTCGCGTGTGAAGTGTAGCGCGTGACGTGTCCCTATATCAGACCACTAGGGTGTGTATCTGATAGGAAGGACATGATTGTCCGCCACGCGGTTGGACGCAGCTGCGCAATACTGTTTGTAACGCCAACAATGCAATGATGCTCCGTGGGTGCTGGTCGAATACGGAGTAATGTACTGTCGCACCCGCCTCGTTGTGGTCCCGGACTCGTGGATGCTGAGTGTAGCCCTGAACATGCCTGACTATCACGCTCTTTTATCCCTTGCATCTTGATTGCTTAGACCTGGACATCCTTATGTACCGTCCGTCGTACAAGGCCTCGTCCGAACGCTCGTGGTCAGTTAGTTCCCGGCGCGAGGAACGGTAGGTAACATCTATGAGCTCCAGTGGCTCCGAGTCGTCATCGTCGGGCGCAGGCGTATCTATATAGATAGCGCGGTAGGTCCACGGTACTGCCCGAACTGGCCGGAGCAGGTTGATAACCATGGTCTGGAAAGTATCAATCCCACAGGGGGTATGGTGCCCAACGTCGGCGGTCGTTGTCGCATGGTTTGCGCAGAGTCTTCTCTGCTTGTCCCAGAGAGCTTGTCCTCCTCGATGGGCTCGTTACCACTGTATCAGATCGGCGCCGCATTCAAGGTTTGCTTGCGCCTTCGATTTTGAGCAGCTCCTTAGTCATGAATCAGGTATTTCTTCACGGGTGTTTCTCCCCTCCCTGTTGTGTTGTCGCTGGCAATGCACTCCTCGGGAGTAAGTAGGAAGTCAAGTGAAGTGCCGTGGGTGACCATCTGTCCCGGCGTGAGAACCTGTCCTCATTTTGCATCCACCTGCCCCTGTCGCGAATTCGCACCGACATTCGCAAGAAACCACTTCTTCGTCTTCCTCCCCATTGGTTCCACGAACAGATACCTCTTCAACACGGCCTCAAGATCAGCCCACTCCGTCAAGCCCATCTCCCTGGCGAGCCGTACAAACCTCACGCCATGGTAATCCTTGTAATACCCGCAGTCCGGCCTGAACCGCACATTCCTCTCAGCCATGGTCCCGACAAACAACCACCAAAGGCGATCCTCCGCGGCCTCGCCCCCCACAGCGACCAGCTCGTGTCCGTGCGCCTCAACCTTGACGTCCAGCTCGCGCAACCGCTCCGCCACCACGGGGCTCATGTCGAAGGCCCAGCTGCCCGCCTCCTCGAGCTTGCTTCCCGCGTCCATGCGGTCGTGCACCGCGCGGCGCACCCAGTACGCGGCCGCAAGGGCCAAGCACGCGTCGACTAGCAACTCAGGCGAGGGGAGCAGGGCCCACAACTCGATGCTATCAAGGTAGTGGGTGAGGAAATGGCCCGAGAGGAGCATGATCTTCATGGCGGCGTTGGTGAAGACCTTGGGCGTGGTCAGGGTCTTGTCAAGCATCACCATGCCGAGAGCGTGGTGCCATTCCCGCACTCCGATCACGAGGGCGGCGAACGTCCTTGGCAACGAAGGGGCCACGTCTCCGTAAAAGGGCAGCGCGGACGGAGAGTCGCGGCGCTCCAGGGCAATTTCGTCCAGGATATGTTCGGGGAGATGCTCGGCGTCCCAGCGGTCGAGGTTGAACGAGGGCCTCGTCAGCGAGAGACATGCGCGCGTCATGTCCTGGAGGAGCGCGCCCATCAACAGCCGCGGATCGACCTCGAGGGTCTTGCCCTCGGGCTGGAGGAGGCGGGCGAGCATGTGCCCGTGCACGGCTGCGGCTTTGAAATTGTGCGCCGCGACCTCCGCCGCCAGCAGGGCGTATACCTCCCACGTGTGGGTCTGGGAATCGCGCCGCTGCAGCATCGACTCGCGCAGCTTGCTGGTCGCTTTGCTGATGTACTGCAGGGCGAGCAGGCTCGTCTCGTTATGCGGATTGATCCCGGAGAGGATGGCAGCCGAGCGCGCCAGGTAGGCGTACCCGTCCGCGCCGCCGTCATCGAGCCCCCTGACGCTGTCCCTCCAGTACCGGTGCATGTGCATCTTACCGCCATATAGAGCGGCTTCGTTGCCGTGGTTCGCAGGCAGGATAAAATCCCGCGTGAAGATCAGGAGATGGTTGACCGATGGTGTTACGGCAATGGTCGTCGATGCGAAGGGGTCGGAATTTCCGGCAAGCACGGCCGGCGGTGGGACACTGCGCTCATCCTGGCTTCTACTGGCGGAGACGTGCGTCGAGAACTGCTGCTGCTGCTGCTGCTGCCTCTTCTTCTTCTCCTTGATGCGCTCGTATACCGTCAGGAGCCTTCTCGATGGTGGCGATGGTGTTGATTGCGGTGGTTCTGGCTCTCGCTTTCGCTGCTGCTGCACGCGCGCAACGTGGGCGTTGACATCAGACAGGTTAAGGCCCGAGATGCGTCCAGACGGCCCGTCCTGCAAGATGAAGGTCAATTGCGGTTCCTTCTGGCCTTTAGCCATCCCGCATATTGGAGGGGATGGTTAATCACACTGCACTGCAGTTGCATGGTGCACCACCAGTACGAGGAACACGCCGTATCCCACCCTTTGAGGGGAGCCTTGAATTAAGCCGCCAAGTCCCGTCGCACCGGCAGCAGCAGAGCAGCCGCCGTCGTGGACTAGGCCAACTGGCAGTCGGAGTTGAACCGACAGTCATGTACGTGGCACGCTGGACGATGCATGATTTGTCATGGTTTTTCCCATAAGGGACAATGTGCCTTGCTGGGTTGGGAATAAGCTTCGGAGAACTAATCCCGCCCGAGGGCCCTCCTTACGACCTGGTTGCTGATATCCAGCCGATGTATTGTGCAAGCTTCATCGTCTGGCTCGATTTCAAAGCGTGCATGCGTGCGTCCGCGGAGCGCAGTCGGGTGCAAGCCGCAAAGGATCCGTGAGAAGCATGAAGAACCCAAGCGAGGCATCTGGCCCAGTAGATGCTCCAACAATCATCAGGCGGTCGGGTCAGGCGGGCGTTGAAGGTGGTAAGTCCTGGAGAATTCCGTCGCTAAGGAACTGCAACAAGCATTATGCGACCCTAAAGAGGAGTGAGATGATAAACCGGCCTCGGTCACGGGGACAGCTATCTCGCTTTTCATCGCCCGCAGTATCACAGCATCAGTCGAACCTTGAGACTTCCATTGATGGGCACATCGCCATCACCTTCTTGTCTTGCGATCTTTCTATTCTCCGTGACACAAGCCACATAATACGCCAGGCAGGCCACGAATGCCAGGCACAGGAAGCCGATGCAAATGCGAGACCCAGTTTTAAACTCCGGAGCGTCCGTCCTCAGAAAGGAATATGTCGCTATAATACTGCCAATGTTGCCGAACTGTGAATTGTCAGGACCTGTACCTGGACAACGCGGACTCGGGGTCGAGAGCTCGGCGACTCGGCGACCCACCCAGTCGGGAGCTGGCGACATTGTCTCGTTCGGGCAATCGCCGGTCTTCATAGGTCTTGAGGATGGGGACGACTTACGGACACCTGAAATGCAGAACCGATGGCCCGCCCTGTTTCAATAATCAGTAATGCTCCTGTGAATACCTGCAGATCTGGCGGGAGGGTGGAATCAAAGATCAGGGAATGCTTACTTTGGCTCTCAAGACAGTTCATAGTGTACCAGCACAAGATTGCTTCCACCACGTCAGCAAGGGGAAGTGAGATAGATGCCTGTGGTGGGACAAGGGGCAGGAATGCGGACTAGCTGGACTCACCAACTATTGCGCTGAAGACGCCCATGGAGGCCAGAAACAGAAACCCGTAGCGTGTGTGAGATTCTTGCCGATTCGACTGAAGGAAGGAGAACCCTACAATGCCGATTACGATCGACACCAGAGCCCAAGGCGTTCGCATCTTCGTTTTGTCTGATGCGATGCCCACGATGAATGCGAAGCACGCGGCTGCAACGTAGACTGGGACGGTGTGCAGCTGTGTACTGATGGGCGAGTATCCTAACCCACGCACGATGCTCGGTATGAACAGACCTAGACCGTTCGACTTTATAACATCTGTCATTACCTCCACTGTTAAAGGGTTGGTGATGGAGGGCTTACCGGCATGGTCATGCCGAGATACATGAAGCCCGACAGCCACATCTTGACGTCTTTGAACGCATCAACGATATCGGCAATACTGATTGCACTTGCTTTTCTGTCGGCTCCTGAAGAAGACTCATCGCCGTCAAGGTGATGTTGAAGTGCTCGCCGTTCATTATCGGAGAGCCATCGTGCTTTCTCGGGAATGTCGGTGACGAGGAAGAAAAGCACAAGGGCCACCACGACGGTGAGACAGCCCTCAAGGATGAAAATCCACCTCCAAGCTTTCAAATTGCATATGCCGTCCATGTTCCCTATGGCGCTGGCCAGAAGACCGCCGAATGCTCCCGCAAGAGTGGTTGAACCGACAAATATGGCAAAACGAGATTGGGCCTCCTCTGGCCGATAAAAGCGGGACATCGTGTACACGCAACCGGGGTACACACCTGCTTCTGCAATGCCCAAGAAAACACGGACAACTGCGATCCCTGCGAAGTCGTGTACAACCCCCTGGAGCACGGTCATAACTCCGAAGAAGAGGGTACAAGCAGGCACTGTGGCACCAGGTCGTCATCGGGACTAGGACCGTGACGAATGCTCCGGCCGGGATTGGGGGAAGAAACTTACGCCATATTTGCGGTTTGAAGCGCAGGAGTAGAATATTCGATGGGATGTCAAACAAGACATATGGGACGAAGAAACACACTAGCGCTGAATTGTATTGCGTCCCGTTGAGTTTGAGGTCTTCCGCCAGGCCAAACACAACAGCGGCTCCGATGTTTGTTCTGGCAATATGATCGTTAGTGCACGAGAAAATTCCGTCCCAATTGGCAACGGTTCTCGAGTTGCAGTGCTAACCTGTCGAGGAAGCAGAAAACATAGAGCATAGTCAGAGGCCCGAGAACGTAAATGTCTCTTTTCCACTTCAATTTCGTGTTCAATGCTAGCTTTTCATAGCTCTCAACTTGCTCCAGCGACAGTGGACTTTGGAGACCTTGAACTCGCGTGACCTCTGAGGAGAATTTCTCTGCCATCGCGACCTTGAAAGGGAAGGAATAAAATTGTTGTGACGGTGCTTCCAGCGCTAAGAGAGGAAGGGCGAGCTGAGCATGCAATAAAGACGGGCACGGGTGGTTCGGCCGCGTCTACTTGTAGAGGATGGCATCGCGGCTGGGTCCGTGCCTGGCCGAGTGCCAATCGACGACTTACACAACACTGCATGATTCGGACCCAGCGGTGGTTGGCTTCTGAGGCGGCGATGAGTCAGGATATATAGGAGCAAGCTAGTTCTGCTGGTCTGGCGCGATTAAGAACGAGCTCAAGCTTTTTGCAACGTCGTTCGCCGTCCTTCCCGAACTCACTGGATTCGGAATGTCTGGCTTACCTGATGAGTGTGCAGGAGTGTGCCAGGTACACATGCACCCAGAAGAGGCTCGCGTACAGGGTTACTCCACAGCCTGTTGATCTCCGATTGGTCGTAGGGAGGCACAGTGGCGTTGGCACGAATAGACCTCAAGATAATTTAGACTTGCAAGCCCAAACGTCGCTGGGATTTCTGCAGATAGCTTGTATTTGACCCTCTTTGGACAGTTTCCTGGAGGCCATTAGGAGTAACCAAACGTTCCGCTATCGACCGGCTAAGGATTGATTTGAGAAGCGATTGAGTGTGAGTGACGTGGATCGATCTGCTAGCAGGGGAAAAAGTAGGACCAAGACGAACCCCCTTATTGATTCCCCGTGAGCCCAGTCTGGCAAACGTGCTGAACGGCTCGTCAATGAGAGCTTTCTTTCGTATCGGATATAGATCCTATCGGATCTTCTTGCAAGTCCTCTTGACGGAGTCATCTGAGTGGTGAATGCAGAAGCCCACATGCGGGCAGCGTTTAGCCTCAGGGCTGTAGAATCAAAGAAGGTTGTAGATTTGTGTGAGGAGCCCTGTGGCTGATCGAGGATGTTAAATGGTGTCGGGCTCGCGTCGGATCGTCAGTGAAAGGCAGTGGAAGGTAAAGCAGCTACGCCATGAAAAGTAGATTTCGCAAGAAGCAGTCAATGATGAAGAAACAAGCCTGCGAACTGGAAAAGCAAGGATAGGTCACAGTCCGTCTCTGGCACTCTGAGCACACCGGGGCATTCCAAGCTGGACTTTCCATTTCATCGCGGTGTTGCTCATGGGCTGACCGACTGTGCATGGCCGGAGAGAAGATGGTGAGGAAGCAGTGACGAAACTGCTCGCGCCTGACCCGGATCGAGCCAAGACTGATGCCGCCCTTGCTCTTTCCCCGCCCGCGGTGACGGCCTCATCATTTTGCAACGCACACATCATTCATTCGGAGAAGGTATTTACTTTGTCGTGTGAGACAGGGGGAGATATCTACACAGTACGGAGCTTGAATGCCCGATTGACTTGCATATTGCTCCACTCCGACCCAGAGAAACATGGGCTTCCAAAGTGAACAAAACCAGGACTCTGAGATGGTTCGACATGTCTTCAACTTCAAAGCATGGTTTCCTTTTGTTGGGCTTCGGGACCCCTCCCGCCTGTGTCTTTCCGAGACAAATGCACGTCTAGGTATACCCGTGGTCCTCTCCGTCTGTGATGGATTCTTTCATGACCAAGGCCGCGCCCACACATTGTGGCCTTTGCGAGAAAAAGATCGAGAGAAAGAAAGGGTTCTGTCTAAGACAGCAATGAACCGTCCGGCCAGTCGCCCCAAGCGATACAAACAAAGACCATGATACTGCAAAGCACCTATACCAACATAGAAGGGTATATTAATACCTTCGCGCAGACGGCAATGTCAGTCAGTCAGGGCCTACCATCCTAAGTTCTTCCATCGCAATCGCAATCGCTCTGAAAGGTAACTTTCCCTTCCTTATCCCCAAGCCTTCACCATCTTCGAAACAGCCCAACAACAAAATACTGTAACCCGTTCGCAAAAGGAACTCCGGCCATCCACACCACCAACCATCAATATCTACCGCAACCGCAACCATGTCCTTCTTCGAGAGAGTCGCGCACGGCTTCTACGTCCGCCGCCACGACGCGGCAGCACCCCTTGGGCCGGGACCACGGAGAGCCGCCGCGCACTTCCCCTCGAATTCCTACCTCGCCTCCCTGACCGACCAACAGCTCCGGCACCGAGTTTCCGAAACCAAGACCAGCCTCGCTGCCGAAACCGCCCAGTCCAAACATCTCCAACAGCACTTGAACGACCAGCTCCGGAGGGCGCAGCGAACAAGGGCCGCTCTCAGAGAGCAGGACAAGGTGGTCGAGCGGGTCAAAGGTATCAAGGATGCGTACGTGGTGGAGAAGGCTTCGCGGAATGATGAGAGCGCGCGGCGCAGAAATGAGCGGGCCGGAGCAAGAATGGGCGGTGAGCGTCGTGGGATGAGATGGTGAAGAAAGGGAAGAAGAAGGGAGTAAAGCAGGAGGAGGAGAAGAGGGAAAGAGGAAGGAGAAGGAGGAGGAAGAAGAAGAAGAAGAAGGGACAAGAACGGGGAGAAACAAGATGAGAGGAAGGAAATAGGAAGGAGAAGTAACGGGACGGAAAACGCGATGGAACCGGAGGCCCAAACTCCTTGCGTAGTTTGCCAAAGATATCTGGGTCGCGCCGGTAACCTGACAACCAAGCTCAACGTCGACCCAAATGTACTGTACATGTACTGACCCTGGCTGTCTAGCTAGCTTTGTGTCCATAGAATCCAGTTCATCCTCCTAGCACTCGTACTGTATTAAACCGGAATTACAGTACTCCAAGGGCATCCTACATGTACCTGCGAAGGTACATAGTTCAAGTGGTTAAACTCCGGTCACACCACGGGCCTACCAGGTAATCGATCACAAACATTACAGTACTGTAATCCCACCGCTCCCGATTGAAGGACGCCAAAGACTGGGAAAGACTAGGACCTGCTAAACAAGCCATCTCGATACTCCATTACTACGCGGTACAGTATCATATACAGTATCCATGTAAGACTTGCGTGTGTGCATCTAGCGCGGAAGTAATACACACCACACCAGTTTACAGTATCTGCCATCTACTCACGTTGGGATATTATCACCTTTGCCAAATAAACACCCTTTCATATTTCATCCTAGTCCTGTTGTTCCTAATTCTCGTCGTCTTTCTGTTTCTTTCCCTATAAAAAAAGGTTGCCTTTCTCGTCCGTTCGTTAAAAATTAAAACTTGTCTCCCATCATTCCTCGGGGCATCACTGGCTTGGCGTCGTGGCCGAACCCATCTGCGTCTCGTAATCCAGAGCCATACCCCTCACACCCATACCCGTACTCGTGCGCCTGACCTTGTCTTGGGTCGCTACTTTGTTTGGCGTGCAAGTCCCAATGGGGTGTCCGGCGCTCGTCCTCGGCGTCTTCGCTTTCAAAACTGCCGCGGACGCGATACACGGCGTCTAATTCGGTTGGGAGCGGGATCTTCGGAGTCGGAGACACTCGGGTTTGCGCAGAATGCGCATGCAGGGGCACTTGCGACTCTGAGCGAGAGTGAGTCTGAGAGCGAGAGTCCTTGAGGCTGTCGCTGCGCGGGAGCCTGCTACTGGGCGTATCGTTCGAATTTTGAGGCGCTTTCTTCACGGGAGCGGCCTTCGGTGACCTTTGCTTCGTGGTAGAGGTGTTGGGCAAACCACCGAATGCCTGCGTATTTGGTGACAGGGGTGCTGGTGCCGATGGTGACGCTGGAATGGACGCCCCGTCAAAGTCGAACGATTTGAACGCTTCAAAGTCCTTTTGCTTCGGAGTCTGTCCTCCAGGGGTGTCGGGGACCATGGTTGTAGCGAGACTCGACACGGTTGTATGTCTCGACAGCTTTCGGTCCTGTGGTGGCTCTTGAGGCGTCATTTTCATGGCCGTTCCCGCGACTGGAGGCCCTGGTGGCCCGTTGGACATTGTGGGCGTTGGATGGAAGATAGACTTGATGACGAAGGCGATGCAAACCAGGACACCGAGACCGCCGAGGCCAACCCCCATGAACCAGCCACCGCGGATACCAGCCAATGGATGAAGCCCATGGTTGTTCACCTGCACTTCTACAGTGGAGGCAAGGCCGAGACCAAGAGAGATTGAGTAGTTGACCACCGTGCTGATCAGACTGCCAGCAACGCCTTGCTGTTGTGGCGGGAAATAGTTCGACATGATCAAAGTGGCGGCCGGGAATGACATGTCCATACCGAACGGCATCACAACGAGACTGGCAAAGGTCCAGCTCCAGTATGTCGTCTTGTCAATGTTGGAATCGACGGCGAGCAGCAGTGGGCCGAAGGCGAAGGCAACCAAGGCCCAGAACAGCGTCCAAGACGGCCGACATTTTCGCATCATCCAGGCCGTCAAGATCGAGGCGATAAAGGCAACAGGAACGATGGGTAAGACATGCACCGCCGCTTCGAGGGGGGCATATTGTTTGATGCCAAGTAAGAACTTCCACAAGAACCACGTCCAAATTCCGAAAGTAGCCCAGCCACAGGCCACGGCGCCGAGGACGAATCCGACATCCGCCTTGAGCATCTTAAAAGGCACCAATGGCTGTTCGGCAATTTTGATCTCCGTAACGACGAAGAAGGCGATGAGTAGTAGCCCGATGATGAGTAGCATGAAGACGTACTGCGTACCCCAACCCGACGCAGGAGCAGAAACAAGAGAGACTTGGACGCATATAAGCCCACCAACGCCTGTCAGAGCGCCAAGCCAATCCATATCCCGAAGTTTGTCTTTGACAGGAAGCATCTGCTTTGGCGTTGGAGGTGGTGAGATCAGGACGACGGTTGCGGCAACGGCGAGGAAGCAGCAAACGACGGCCAGGGTGTAGAAACTCCACCACCAGGTTGCGTACTTTGTGAACAAGGCACCAAAGAGCATCCCAAGGTAGGCCCCGACAGGCGCGCACAGGCCGAAAAGCGTGAAGGCGAAGACTTTCTGTTTCGACCCTGGCGGATATGTTCGGCCCAGCAGCGCCAAACCATTAGGGACCATCAGACTTGCACCGAGACCTTGGAATCCTCTGGCCACAAAGAAGAGCTGGTACCCGGCGTAGTGGCTCAAACCAGCAACCACGCTCCAGAAACTGAGCCAGGAGTAGCCGACCACCACCATTGCCTTGTGGCCGAAAATATCACCAAGTCTGCCTCCAATTAGGATGAAGGTTCCGAAGGATAATGCGTAGGCGGCAACGAGCCATGGCAATACTGATGGATTTGATATCGAGAAGGATTGCGCAATGTCTCTGCTGACTGGAAAGACTGTCGTCAAGGTTGATTGGGGGATGAGTTGAAGGACTGCTACCATGAGGTTGAAAAGGACCTCTTGTTGTCTCGACATCCGCGTGCATAGCCAGCCACCTGGAGGGCCAGGAGGACCGACTGGTGGCCCTGAAGCCTTCTGTGCGTCTTGGATGCTCTGTTCCATATCGAAAGGCGTCTTTTCTAGATCGCTGCGATTACTCGGTGATGGAACGATCACCTTCAATCCGCGGGGACCTTGAGAGGACATGATGGAAAACGGAGTGGATGGTGTATGCCGCTGGACCCAAGGAGGAACTATCTGAGAAAGGGATTGAAGGAAGGGGTGGTGTCCTATAAAATGGTGTACAAGACCACATGTCGAGCAGAGTCGTGACCCGTGCTAGTGTGCGCACTGTACACCCTTCCGACTTCGTATCGGCGCCGACTTACCGTGAGATGACTTGGGGTCCATGTAGCGTCTCTGGGAAAGGAATCCGCAGGATACACAATCCTGCGTCCTATCAACGGTTTGTGTTCTGTCACAGCAGGGAAAGCCAAAATCTTGGAGAGGGTGCCTGGTACCCGGTATCGCATGGGTCAGTGGAAAGCCACAAACGGGGCCACATCATAAAGCTTTCTTGGATCGAACTTTCAACAACGTATTCGGGAGCAGAGGCCGACGCAGATCTTACTGTGTAGAGGTGCATCCCCATATGTTAGGATATTGGCGTCTCATGCCGGTTGCCGATGTTCCAGGTGAAGCTGCGAAACAATACCTGCTGTAGTCTCCTGCCCTCGGCTCGAAATTCACGAGCAGCATCTATGATTAGCGTAAAGAATGAGTGAGCAGTAGCAATGAAGATCGTTAACTGCCAAATCGGGAGATCTGCAGACGCGGTGACATGACAGGGGTGAGAATCAGGTAAGGACTGAAGCAAGGTTTTCTGATATTAAGCCTAAGTAGATAAGCATGGAGATTGCCGGAAGAAGCGTCGGCAAAGAGACCCTCGAAATGACTGTCGGCTGCATGACGCGATACCAGGCTGAAACAGCATGGCACAACGCCAGCGAGGGATTGGGCAGAGATCGTGATTGAAGTCCTGGATCGGTATGCGACAAGTGTGAGGAAATGCTGAGAAGCCACGGCGAGTCGGAATTTCGAAAAAGTCACAGGAAATTAAAATGCCAAGACGTCCGCTGATCCCGCTGGGCAATCTCCCCTCCTTTCTTCGTGCTGCTTCTACGTAGTACTTCCTACCTTGCTCCCTGTCTTCACATGCAGATGTCTCTGGCGTGCCGCGACAGGCTTGTCAGCCGGAAATGGCGATCGAAGCTTGAGCTCGTGTCACGTCCCGTGGACGCGTCGAAGGCTGCCATCAAACCAACCTTCACTTAGCCACAGTTCAACGCGTGCTGACATGTTTCTGCACCCTCTCTACTGCAGAAGCTCCAGGGGCCTTGTGCGACGCAAACAAAGTCGTCTCTTGCACGCCTTCGATTTTCGTTTGGCGGGGCCAAAGCATATCGGGACTTCGAGAAGGCCTAAGCCGTGAATCACACCCTCTACATCCTTTTGAGTGGCCTAATGCGCTATCAACCAAGCATCACAGCTCGTGCTGCGCTGATGAAGACCCATATACAGGAACTCCCGACTGTTTCAAACATTTGACTCGTTATTGTGGCCCCTCTCGGTTACTAACATCAATTCCTGTGCAACTTATCGCGTGGCAGTTTTCCCCAACCTCCGCCCACGCTACACGGCGAATGTGCCAGATGAATGGAGGCTCCATGAAAACGCTCTTTGCCCTCCTGCGACTTGAACATCGACTTGTCAGACGACCACCTTGTAGCGCAACAAATATTCAACAGAGTGATGTGAAATTGAATGTTCAGCGGCGACATTTACAGCTTGATGCACCTTTCCCACTTTCTCACTGTTCCTCGCACAGCAAAAGCGGCCCCAGGAACGAGGCTTGGTTCCAACCGACAAAGGGATGCAGGTTGCACACGGTTTTCTCGACGCCCGGAGGCAGCGATAAGTATAGACTTTCTTCAAGTTGGGCCTCTCTCACGTAGGTTGAATACGACCTGGCCTGTCAGGTAGGAGGATGCAGTTTGCCTCGTAGATACGAGTCATGCCGTCCGACTACACCACAGACATTAATTGGATGGCATTCTGCATCAGTCTAAGGTTTTTTCTATTGGAATCCCCCCAGCATATGCCGCAATCATGTACCGACTGACCTTCAGCATTCAGACGGCACCTCCAGCCTGCTCCAACAGCTTGTTCACCGATTGGAAAGCCTCCTTTGCGAACTCCCCCATGTCGTCTCCGTACTTCTCCGGCCCTTTGCCGTCGAATATCTCCACTGAAATCCAGCTTCTGAACCCAGTTTTGAATACAGCCTTGGTGAAATCTTCAACTGGGAGGTAGCCCCCATCGTATGGCAGTGGGCGATAATCATGGCTCCATTGGCCCCGAGGCCTCAAGCCGCTTTCGTCGGGCTTGTCCTGCAAGGGCGGGTCCACTTTGTAGGCATCTGAGATTTGCAGAAGGAAAATCTTCTCAGGAGGGACGGTTCTGGCGAGCTCTTCGCAGCTAGCTTTCCATCTCTTATCCAGTTCCTCCGTGCTGACATCTTCGACCCTTCCGGACTTTGTGACTGGGCTACCCCATTCTCCTCCTGCACTCTGGAAGGTATCCAGACACAGTCCTAGGTTTGGTCTGTTGGCGTTCTCGACGATTTTCCAGACATCTTTCCACGTCGGAGCATGAGTTGCCCAGCACCAATTCTCGTATGCAATTCGGAAGCCCTTCTCAGCAAACACATCTGCTAGCTCAGCCAGATCAGATGCCAGCTCATCGACGTTTCCAGAGATGCCTTCTGCATCCGACGAGCCGATCTAATTTGTTGGTTGGTCGGTCAGTACCACAGCTGATGCCTCTGAACAGGATGGAAAAGCAGGGCCACTGACCTGGAGCATGTCCGTCCCTACTGCTTCCATGATACTCATCCAGCCCTTCGCCCGATCCCAGGCGTCTTTCCTTTCCTCACTATCCTTGGGCCAACCCTCGAAATTCGCGAAAGGTTGCAGCATCAGGATCTTCAAGCCGGCCTTCTCACATAGCTTTCCAATCTCCGAGGCCACAGACCGAAGGGTTGCGTAGTCCTTGGGATCGGGTTGCGACTTGCTTTCGGATATCTGTTGACCATATGCCAGGATGTCTGGCATGGAAAGCTCAATGGCATCGAAGCCAGCACCGGCCAGGACCTTGATCTTTTCTGGGATGGTGTGCTTTTCGCTGTCGTGCCCTATTGAGCACGACGCATAGCAGATCGGGATTTCTGCGCCGTTGAAGTCTGCCATGTTCGCGGGTTATGGTGAGACCAAGCTCAAGCTAAGTTTGAGATGAGGTTGAAGTGAGTACGGTGAGACCAAACTCAAGTTAAGTTTGAGATGAGGTTGAAGTGAGTATGTTGCTTTGAGTTCTTTCTTTTCTTTGCTGCTCAGCTTCCCCGACTGCTTCAGCGATAATTCTGCTCATTGAATGGTCTTTTTCTGAATGCTCCGAATTTGGAGTTTTACCAAATCAACTATGGCGCTGTCGTCACTTGTCAAGCGTCGGATCCCGGCTCGGAAATCCATGCCCGACCTGGCTACAAAACCTGTAGTAACTCGTACTGTGCACCGAGCTGTGTAGGACGATCAAAAAGTGACGTCAGAATACCCACTGGAAGGCACGCCGACGGTGGTACGTAGGTACTTTCTCGCCGACGGCCCACCACATGAAACTCAATAATCGAGGTGTGTGGACATCCTTGAGCAAGACGGTAGACTGATTCCAGTGCATCTACTCGGAGCTCCGAACCCTTGGGATCAGCCAAGAAGAAAGTAACTCTCAGGACAAGAATCTACATGGTCAAAGAAAAGACGTGTACTTGGAAGCGTGTCGAAAGTTTAATGCTTAGTACAAATACCACTGGACGATCGTCAGGAGCAGGACATGACCATGCTCATAATAGACGGTAGTCCAGTCGGGTCCAGTTTCCTCGTACAATGGCACATGGCTGAAGTTGATGCATATGTGTGACGATGGCCTCTTGGGTGCTGAACTGGGTTGAGGCTCAATACTACTGTAGATCCAGGTACGCCAGGTACGCGGAAGAAGATCATCAACTTTCTCGGGCGGGTTGCTTTTGGGGAGGTGGGAAGGGTCGGCGATATGTCGAGCAATGTTGTCGAGGAGGTAACTCCCTACACAAGGACGGATAGCAACAGAGCTGGAACATAGCCTCTTGGAGTCCTTTCACGCGCACCCCTTCCTATCAATCAGCCAACCTCGAGTACAATTGGGGATTCCGGCCTTGTGCAGCTGTCATGCAATCCATGGGGGCTTAGCTAAATCACATGCCATTGACTTGAATTTGGAAACACCGCAGGACATAGAAGCATCGTATCATCATGAGTGAAAAGCCTGCTAACCAGAACCTTGGGCTAGAAGTTGGATGATGAACAACAAGGAGGATCAAGAGATAAAGATACGGTCGTCGCCATAAGGATAGGTCCTTCTTCCACTGAGGGTGAAGCGTCCCTGTGCTGATAGGTTCGCAATAGCAGCTCGTTCGTGCTCCCCTGCTTTGTGACCACCGCCCAAAGATTTCACATGCCCACGCCATCCGCCGCCAGCAACGCAATGCTATCCATTCTGCTCATCCTCTGCTTTCTCAAATCAGTTTCATCGTCATCATCGTCATTGACATCGACTTCAATGCCGTTATCCTCCAGCTTCTTCTCCATGTTGTCGACCTCCTCGCTCTTCCAGCTCTCGTCCTCCACGCTGGGCACAATCTCCTGCACGGGGAGTCTCTTCTCCAGAACTTCCCTCGCATTCCTCATGTCGCTTTTCTCTGTCCTGTCGAGACATTCCTCATAAGAACTCGATATCCCAGCGGCGTAGTTCCTTTTGGCGACTCGCTCAGTCGCAGTTGGAATGTCCGCATCGACGAACCATGTCTCATCCATTAGCGAATGGGCGTCCCGCCACCCAGGCTCGTCCAGAGCTGTGTAAAGCCCCTCGAATATGACAATCCGCGCGGTAGGCGGGATTGAGATGTCGTTTGCCACGGGATCTTTGACCGCGTGGTCGAAGCTGGGGGCGTAGATCGTGCGCGACTCTGCTGTGATGGGTCTCCGGATTTTCTCGACTAGTTTCAGATAGCTATGCGGGTCGAATGTGAATGCAGCACCTCGTCTGAACACGGCTTCTTCGGCGTTCGGCATCTCGGAGAGTTGTTTGCGAGTTAAGTGATAGCCGTCGAGCGGGATGACGAAGGCAATGTCCGGGCTTGAACGGTCTGGACTGTTGGGATAGCGCTCATGGTTGTCTTTGTGGAATGCCTTGTTTAGTCCGGCACAGACCGAGGCAGCGAGGGTGGTTTTCCCTGACCCTGGAATCCCAGATATGGCGATCAAGAGACGTTGTGAGGCATCACATTTTTGAAACTTATCTGGGGTCGATGGTCAGTATGAGAGGCTAGAGGCTAGGAAAGGCATGTCTGACCCCATGTCTGGTCGACGAGCCGCCGTACATGAGATTCCATGACTGAGATGATCGGTTCTTCCCGAGCTCTTCTAAGCGATCGATATTGTTTATTTGGAGGTCCCTTCGGCGGCCAGGTCGGTCGTGCTACCTATCTTGAATAAGAGCAAGACTTTCTATTCTTCAGTGAAGGTTATCGAGCCTTATCAGCAGCAGAGTAGCAGAGAAGTTGATCACACTCGTCATCTCTCCGCTGGCGATGGAAGGCCCGTCCTACACATTCGGGGCATACACGATGATAAGGTGGGGTGTACAGTCCAACGCTTTCCGGAGAAGGTGGTGATCACAGGATGCAACGTCGACCAAGTGATGATGGTCGATTTTTCAAATGCCACCCTTCAACCGAGGCTAATGAATGGTCAGAATCGAACAGCCTCCAGCCAGGCTTCGCTGATCTTGAGATAAAGGCAAGTCTAACTTGGCCAAGAACGTCAGCCGGGCTGGAGATACAATCCTCCGTTGCAATCACGTGCTGGGCGTTTTCCTGCGCCCCTGGTCGATCGCTGCACTTGCGCGTCCATCCCCAGATTTCCTTTCAAGGGGCTTTCTTCCTTGTGCAGCCAACAACTTTCAACCTTTTCACTCTTTTATTCACTCAATCACTCACTTCACCCACTTGTACTAACCTCCAGCAGAGGCCGTCGTTGCCGTTTACTTTCACAGTCACTCCTTGACATTCCGTCTTTAACCCTTCTTCCGCTCATTCGACACAGCTTTGTCGACGCCCTAGCGCAGCTATCCTCCACGCGTCAAACTGTCAAACTCCACGGAACCTCAAACATTCGCTTACCATTAATACACAACCGCCCAGACCCGACTCTGCACAATGAAGGCCTCCATCATCCTCCCCGTCCTCGCTCTTGCTGCCCGAGTTCTCGCAGACACCCCTCCAGCATGCCTGCTCAACGCCGTCAACACGCAGGACGATCCTAGCGATCTATCCTCTGTCTGTGGCGACGATGCGATCGATGTGCAAGAGGCTATCGCCAGCATGTGCAACGGCAACGCCGTGAGCATGGCCCAGTCTGCTTTCCTCTCAACGTGCTCGGCTGCTGGTTCATCAGTCGGTATGTGACACTTCACTCCGCTACTTAGGATCTTGTTTAGAATAATACTGACGGGCTTTCTTTGTCTTGCAGCTCCCTACACAGCAACCTCCACCGCCTCCACGACCAAGGGTTCAGCCTCTGCTACTTCGGGCGGCACTTTTGTCTTCACCACCGCTGTGTTCGACCCCGACTGCAGCTGCACAACCACAGTAGTCGCCACTGCCACCACCGGGGCCGCTGTTTCAACTGGCCTAGCAAGCTCCACAGGCTCAGATGGTTCTTCGCCCACGGATTCCTCAGGTTCAGGTGCTTCAGCGAGCGGGAACGCGGCCGCAGACACGAAGCAGGTGGGAAGCTTTGCCGCAGCGGTCATTGCAATCGCAGGAGTTGTGGCCGTCTTGTAAACAAACCTGGAGTATGGTGATGGGTTGAAAGGGATTTGTGTACGGTGTTTTTCTGAGCTTGAAATATGGCTATGGCAGCCACCCAGGCACATACAGAGACAAAGTCGTAATCATGTCTACCCAATAGAAAGGACACGGACCACGACAGTTCATATGGCATGCTGGACCACGCCCTGTCCAGGAGGAGAACTTTTGGACGTTTTTTCGTCTATCTCAGACTAGCCAGCTGAACAATCAAGCCACTTGCAAAAAACCTTGCTATGTACAGACACCACCCTTGAACAAGCGTGTTCTTTGTCTTTCTGTTGTTTTGCCCAGCCAACAATGCCAGCCCAGGAGCTATCCGCCCATATGTTGAACATGAACCCCCATCCACCTGGGCAGTCACCTCTAATGCAAAGCCGCAACAAGCTATCAAGGTCCGAGCTGCAGCACTCTCCTCCCGCAATATTGCCCCATAGTCAGCCACGGCTCACAGAGCCTACCGGATACACATGTCTTCCCTCCTAGGCCCTGTGCCAATCCACTTGATCGGGATACCCACCTGGCCCTCAATGAAGGCGATATACTCCCTCGCCTCGAAGGGGAGATCCCCGAACTGCTTGATCCCCGTCGTCGTAGTCTTCCACCCCTTGAACGTCTTGTACTCGATCTGCATGTTCTCGACGACGTCCAGGTCCGCGGGGAAGCTCTCGAGCGTCTGCCCATTGTACGTGTACGCCGTGGCCACGCGGATCTCCTCGAAATCATCCAGCACGTCCAGCTTCGTCAGGTTGATCTGTGTGTAACAGTTCACGGCGGCCGAGTACTTGACCAGGACGAGGTCGAACCAGCCGCAGCGGCGCTTCCGCCCTGTCGTGACGCCGAACTCGCGGCCCACGCGCTGGAGGCGCTCGCCGTACTCCGCGTCGGTCGGCGAGATGGCCGCGTCGAGCTCGGTGGGGAAAGGGCCGGAGCCCACGCGCGTGGTGTACGCCTTCACCACGCCGACGATGTTGCTTCCCGGCGAGGACAGCGACTGGGGACTCAGGCCCGCCAGGCCCGTGAAGACGCCGCCTAGCCCGGTATTGCTGGACGTGACGTAAGGGTAGGTGCCGTGGTCGATGTCCAGCAGGAGCGCGTTGGCGCCCTCGATCAGTATGTTCATCTTGCTCTGCTGGGCAGATCCTGCGCCATTGGCCGTGGCGATCCCCTTGTTGCCCACCGCCTGTGCCAACAGGGGAGTCTGGTCGATGACGTATCTTGACAGTTCGTCGCGAAAGCCTTTCAGCTTGGTGATCTCGTCTTCGACGTTGTACCCCCGGAGAGCGTCGTCGCCGTACAGTTTCCGGTAGCCCGCTTCGAGGTCACGGAGCCGACGTTCCCAGCGCTGTTGTTCGTTGACGAGCATCCAGAAGGTCACGCCGCGCCGGGCGACCTTGTCGCTGTAACATGGGCCGATGCCCTTGCGGGTTGTGCCGATCACGTTCTTGCCTCCATCGACGGCCTTGGACTTGTCTTCCGAGATGCCGTCGACGACGCCGTGTAGGTCGAAACAGACCTGTGCGCGATCGGAAACGAGGATGCGGTCTCTGACGCCTTCCAATCCTTTCTCTTCAAGGGCGGCTAGTTCTTTGAAAAAGGAAGGGATGTGCACGACACACCCGGTGCCGATGAGATTGTACTTGCAGGACGGGTTTATGAGGCCCGAGGGCAGGATGTGGAAGTCATAGGTCGTGCCGTTGACCACAATGGTGTGGCCCGCGTTGTTGCCTCCGGCGGCGCGACAGACGAGGTCGGCCGAGGACGCGAGGATGTCGACTAGTTTGCCTTTCCCTTCGTCGCCCCATTGGGCTCCGAGGACGAGTGTGACAGGCATGGTAGGTAGGGTTCTAGTGTGAGAGGATTGACGCCGTCTAGAAGAGAATTTCTTGCGATATCGGAGGGGTCCTGGTGGGATCCGGGTGAGGGACAGGTGAGCGCAGTTGTGGTTGAAGTGATTGTAGGCGGGGTCTTCCGAGTCAAGACAACACGTCTCCCATATTGGCAAGGCAATAGAAAAGGATACCGCGTTATGCGGTAGAGATCTAACTCACCTTCTAGGATCTGGTGGGGGTTTAAGAAAGATTTCGCAACACGCTCTGAGTCAATCACGATGAGGGGAATTTTTATGGTGGGGCCAGGTCCGTGAGCAAACGAAAACTAGGTCCCGAGCAGCAAACGAGGTCGGCGGTCGCCTAAAGGGCTTTTTGTAAGGTTATTGCGATGGGCATTTAGGTAGTGGCTCGGCAGTGAGTAATAATGCGCACAATCCCATAGGTGGGCAGGGAGAAGTTAGAATACGTTGACAGAATGACGCGAAAGATTGAGTAGCATTAAGCTCGCTATGAAGCTATTTCAAAGAGTGGACGATACATCCCCGGGATCTCAAGCTGACAAGCAGAGATTGCCGGTGAATGCTCAGAAACTGAAATCAAGCACAAGCACTAAACTGGCCACGAGTCAATCCAGTGTTCAAGACGCCACAGCGGAAGATCCCTTGCAGTATCATGAACAGGAGACAGTCAGAACCGGCCATTTCGCCTTCGCCAACAAGTCGGAAGCCAGACGACGACACCAGATCCCTCGAGGCCGCTGTTACGCAGCCTCCGAGTGTCAGGCGCCAATCGTCAGCAAGAAAAATGAAATCGTAGCGTGTTGGTTGCGAAGGATCCTGGGTTGACGATCCTTTCGAGAAGACCCGTCATCTTCCGGGTGATCGCGACTGGAAACCAACAACACATGAACGTTGAAGAAAAGTCGACGTGGCGGTTGGGTGAGCAGCCCTGCTGGCTTCAGCTCAAAATGATCCTCAACCCCAAGCGTCATGCTGCTGTGTCGGCAACTACCAACGAGGTAGTCACAGCTTCGATCGTAGTCCGTTTGCAATTGCAAGAAACCAGGTGCGTAAGAGATAGTAAAACCACTTCCATACTCCATCATTGGTGAGCATCGGTCCATCCCGCATCACAAGCACTCATTTAGATATCCACATCAGGATCACCTCCGAGACGGTAAACAATGGCTCGAAGGCGTTGAATCTCATTCTCGGCTTGCTCGGCATACTCCTGCTTCCGCTGACGTGACTTTCGGGCCGCCGCAGTATTCTTCTTCCTCTTGGCTGTCTCCTTGTCGTCTTCACTGTCGACCTGGATCTCCGGCAACTGCTTGCGTGGCCTTGGTGGCTTGGAGATCCCGCAAGCGTCTGACCGCTTGCGGTTGTGGTACGGCTGAGACGGGGGCCGGCCGGGGGAAGACTTCTGGCGTTCCATGCCAGTTGACTTCTGACGCTCCATGCTAGACTGTGCAGAGCGAGAGTTTACGCTGGCGAAGCTGCTTGGCTTGGTAAGACACTCTTGCGCCATGGGCTGGTTGGTGAATTGGTCCAAGTTGTTTTGAGGAAACAGTGGTGCCATAGCATCGAGCTCAGAGAAGTTGAGCTGAGCATCAAGGAGTCCGTCTTCCAGTGGAGAAGTATTGAGCCCGCTACTAGCCATAGCGGGAGACTCCAGGAAGCTGGAACCCGGGGTGCTCAGGTTGGGGAAGACGGTAGATGCCGGGGCCGACATGATGGACTCATCCACGAACAGGTCGGAAGGAGAGATGGTGCCATCGTTGACTCCCGTGAAGTGGGACTGAGGGCCATCAAAATCAAGGAGTTCATACCCGGAGGCGCTGAAGTCGCCTCCGGGCAGATACATGCTGTCAAAAGCGGTAGACATGGTGCCTGGAGGGGTCAGTTGTATGGACTTGATAGACTGGCGACAACTATAGCTACCTTGTGGATTCGGAACCGACAAGGTTCTACGTGGAACAGTGGTTGTAGTGTTGAAAGCGGGCACGGGCGGTAAACCTTGCAAACGAGCAAGCTGGCGCCAATGATTTTCTCGAAGTAACTGGTTATGCAATGCTGGACTTGTGGTAGACTGTGGCGACGAGTAGATATGTCCTGAAGATGGAGACAAGGTAGACTGGACTGGCGATACTCCGCTGTTGATGGAGAGGTGCCGAGTGTGGGCTAGTCTACGATTAGGGGCTGTACTCGATATCGCCTGCGCACGCGAGGGAGGAGCGGTCCTGAGAGGAGTCTCTGGGGCGGCGAAGAGCTGGAAGTCCTGGTCGAAGGAGTGTTGCTGTTGGTTCTGCGACGATGCAGTCGATGAGCTTGGGGTTGAAGAAAGCCATGTTTGCTGATGATCCGTGGTGAAAGGTGGAAAATCCAACGCTTGAATGGTTGCGGTTGGAGGTGAAAGCCCGAGACGCGTGGAGCGAGGAGCTGACTGTTCACGAGAGTCCCGAAGGAAACTTGTGAGCGAAGAGTTGAGTGGGGAGCTTGGGTGGGTGACTGGAATCGTGGATGATCCTATCTTGCCTGAGCGAGATAAGAGGAGAAGGTGAAGATATTCAGAACTCCATGACTTGAAGTTCTCTGAATTGCTTGTGTGTGCTGTAGTGTGCGGGGTGGGAAGAAGACGAGGAAGAGTCCAGGTGAGACGCTGGAAATCGAGGAGTTAAGAAGGCGGCCTGGGAGGGGCTTGGCAGCGTGAAGGCCACCAGAGGTAAGCACGGGCGGGCCCACTGTGCCGACTGTTCACGCGAGAAGGCTCCCAGGCAGCAAATCACAGCCCCTAGTCACTTGCGACCTTTGCACCGTAGTCTGCCCGGATCCCTGTCAGGCTATGCCAGTTTCAGGTTTGGTTAATTTCTGCACACTTTTGGTTCGAACAATTGTGACTCATTATTGCGCTCGAAGGAGCAATTCTCTGGCAGCGATGCAAACCCCCGAGGCTTGTGTTCTCAGCACAGCGAATCTAGTTAAGCTATGCTCAGAGGAATGTAGATGGACCTTAATATCTTTTGCGACCTAGTAAGAGACACCCTCAGTGCCAAAATGCGAGTCCAAGCAGTCCCTACGTTTGCCCTGGTTGGGGCGCATGTTCTCACTTTCGGAAGTCACAAGGCAGAATGGTACATCGCGCGATTCGTGTTTTAAACTCTATCCGCCGGGGAACGTTTTCTCTATCAGACCCATGTCGACTGCGGAATCAGGTATCGTGTGGCCATGAAACATATCCTCTGCACGCATTGACCAGCGGTGCCGCGTCTATCCTCCTAATGCACAATTACGAAGCTTCCTCAAATCGAGCAATGAACCACTGTGGCCTTTCACAAAAGTGCATGTACTGAAGGAATGGAGGTACCTCTAATTGGCCAAGCCTCTACCAACCAGCGATCGTTGCATGATGTTCCGCCTTGCAACTTAAACCAAAGGTCCTGGCTGGCGCTTCTGCGCCCTGCAACATGGCTCCACCGCTAACTGACGAATGCCCAACTTGGATAGTGGGAAGCATGCTTGATTCCCTCCATCGAACAATTCGATTCCATCCGTCGCTGCGTCTTGCTGAGCCTCAGGCCATGTGAATGGAATGCACGACTATTCCTACAGTAATTTGCTGCTCCATAGTTGGCTTGAAACCCAATTTGCATGTAGCATTCCAAAGCGTTAGGGCTTGCATAGAGAAATTGATCTGATCTCAATGCGTTTGTGAGTCATAACCTCCTGCAGCTAAGACGACCCTGCAGCTCGTTTCGAAGGAACCTGGAATGCATCTCACGCGGGTGCTCAGACTTGAGGCCCGGGGAGGTGACACCCATTGCTGCCCCTGAGGAGAGCCGCACAAGCACCTATGTAGACTTGACCAGGCCTGACCTAAGGCGGACGGATCTCCGACAGATTCATCAGAGCATAGCATTGAAGCGTCCTCGTGGCGCACACAAATAGACCCGATTTCATCCTGATATGGGCCTCGTTGCGAGTCGATACGAGCAGTTGTTACATTGCACATCTGTGGACTACGAGCATGACAAGGAGGTGTTGTCAGACAAGGCTGAGACTCTTAATTTGATCTGCCAACATGTTCGCAAATCCCACATGTCTGACGAGCATAAGGCTTCCCCGTGGAGAACCTGCTCCAACCGCTTTCCGAGTCTCGGGCCGCCGACTTGCTTGTCCCATGGATACTTGCATGCACTGCAACCGCGTAAATAAGACCAAGATGTCCCATTCGTTCTCATCCTACGCATTTGCGCGCTTTTATTATCCTATCATGTATCCTACAGGTGATTTGGGTTCTTACACCTGGGGACTACTTGACACCGGTTCCGTCCTGTAGGCACGTCACTGCGCATTGGACTGGGGTTTTGTGCTGATACATACCGAGTACTACTTCTCAATCGCATGGGGGCATTACGGTCGCTTCTCCTCCGTTGTCCGTGTGCAATCGCCAGATGTGGGAAACGCAGGAGGTCATGCGCCTCATTTCGCACATGTCAATAATTCACTGGCTGAGAATAGTCAGCTGAAGGGGATGCAGGAAAAACATGCACCAGTCGTGGGCGGAAACCTGGGCAACTTCTCAGCCCTACACACTCTTGTGCATGGGACAACGTGTCCATGTACGGTATCTTCGTGTTGCAAATTCTAGAATATCTGGCATTGAGTTGGTCCTGCATCAACGCACATATGCCCTGTGGCAGTGTCCCACCACATCGACACAGGCTTGTCTAGATGGGTTACTGCGCGTCTCGGAGGGTCTCCCATGGTCGTTCACGTACTCGTATTGACAGCAATCAGGAGAAACACGCGGCGATCCCCTTCCAAAAGTGAATCCCGAGTGTTATTCGTGATCACACGCTCTAACTATTTGAAAGAGAGCTCTACCAGTCTGGACATCTTTAGCTCGACTTCAATCAAGCTGCCGAAGTAGTACTGAGCGCCTGGACGACCTTGAGCATTTCCCATGGATTCTGCTCGCTCTTTGGATCCGGCGCCTCACCAGTGATCATCTCCAGTGCTTGTCCAACCTCGGCGCGCAATAATGCCTCCAAGATCTCCTCTGACCGCTGCCATTCCATCCTCCGGTTCTCGTCAGCGCCTTTCTCGTCGCCCAATCCTCTCCTGATCGGATGGCCTCTTGCATCTTCTGTCGTTGACCGTAGCTCTTCGAGCTCTCTCTGCAATCCTTCCCTTTCTTGCTCGGCCCAGTGGATCTGTCTGCGCAGGAGTCGGAACCACTGAGACGGAGGAAGGTTACGCTCACTTTCATCCATATCCTCCCAGATGTCGTGCGGATAGTAGTCTAGAGGGAGAGGAAGAGTCATTGGAACACTGTCAGCGTCGACGGCATCAACTAGATCGTCGGAATCGTTGTCGTCGGCCATTCTAACGTCATCGAGGTTGATTCCCGCCAGGGAAAGAGTGTACCGAGTTGGAAGGGCGGGTAGATCTCCGATCAAAGAAGCTTTCTTGTCGCCATTTGTCTTGCCGCCGATTGTCAACTTCAATCTCTTTGGAGGCATGACAGAGGCCCCCCCATTCGAGATGCCTCCCGTATGACCTCTAGGAACAGGGTCACTTGGCCGCAGAGCCTCCGTTTCGTGTACGGTGCGCATATGCTTAGCTAGCGCATCAGACCTGGTGAAACTCCGGTCACATTCTGGCAATTGACACATGAACGGCTTCTCCTTAGTATGACTTCTCATATGGGCCTTCAAGGCGTATGCGCTAGTATGAGGTTGACCCTTCCTCACACAGCCTTCCCATTCACAGTAGTACTTCTTTTGGCGTGGTACAATATGGATATCGTTGATATGCGCTACCAGGTTATCCATGTTGCCCTGTTCCTGATCCACACAGCCCTCCCAAAGACATTTGGTAACTTGAATGTAGTCCGCCGAGTCGGGATTCTCAGGATTGGCTTGAGCCGCGGCGTACGCGGTTGAGAGAGGATGTGTAGGCCCAAGATTCGCGAATGACGGCGATGTGGGGACAGAACCCGAGGTATCGCTTGAGATCGAGCCTGTAGGAGATCGGGGAGGGATGATGGTCGAGGCTGATTGAGGTGTGGCATGATCGTAGCTTGATGGCCCCGTCTTTCGGCGTTTGGTGGGAGGCATGTCGATTGGCGCTGTAGCGCTCATGGCAGATGTTGTCTCATCATCTGAAGCAGAGACAGTAGAATCCCTTGAGCCAGAGCGCTGTCTGTTGCCAAACTTGACTTCTTCAGGGAATTCATCAGAGTCGATGTCTGACAAGGGTGACCCAGATGCTGGGGTCTCTGGAGGATCTTCGTCCATGTCTATGAGGGAGATCAGATAAAATACGGGTTGCCGGGTTGGGGACACTCGCGACAATGAAGTGAAGGACAATATAGCTATAGTCAGTGGCTTTCTGCAGTCAAGAAAACAGTGAGCCAAGTCGCAGAACCGTGAGGTTGACGGGTGCGAGCGCCGCGCGCAGAGGGAACGCCTCGGCCGACTTGCCACGTTGCTGTACGCGCCGAATGACTTCGCCGTGTGCTTGTTTGTGCTCAACTCTCTTCCCAGTATTATACCGTTTGTATAATCTGCCAGACCACTTCCATGAGCCTTTATGGGTGCGTACCACCAGGACGTCCGATCACAAATCGTCGGTCTTTAAATGGTCATTGCAGCTCTGAACCGCACAAACTTGACAATCAGTGAATTGTATTGGATCCACCTGCTTGGGCTTGTTCTATCTTCGGATATTCAGGTGAGACTGCTTTCATAGTCTCGAACCTAGAGCGCTGGCTTTCTTCCGGACTCCAAAGTAATGTTTGTCAGCTTCTGGTGTCTGGTGTCACCAATCCCACTGAGTTCTTTGAGCGCATGATAGCAAGAATTTTCTGCCGAAATACATCATCAGAGGCAGCTCACGGGAAATAGCAGCAGTCGGCAAATGCTTAGTTGACTGGCCCTCTTCGATCTAGTTTCTCGACCACGAATGGCTTCTATCCAGATCATTATTGTTGGCGCCGGAATTGCTGGTTTGGCAACGGCCATCAGTATATCCCAGAAAACGAAACACGGAACCCTCATCCTCGAAAGCAGCCCCGTACTGACCGAAGCTGGAGCGGGCGTCCAAATCAATGCAAGTGCTTCGCGTCTGCTGAGCACCTGGGGATTGAAAGAGCACTTTGAGGAGGTGGCCACCCGTCCAGACTTTCTTGAAATCAGACGGTACGACGACTTCAAGCTGCTAGGTTTGATCCCTTCCAATGTGAATGGTTATTCGGAGCGAGTGAGAGGATCTCCACATTGGCTTGTTCATCGAGTTGATTATCAGAGGATTCTTGCTGATGCTGCCATTGCGAACGGTGTCAAGATTCAGTTCGGACAAAAGGTTTTGGACATTGACGTTGACAACGTCACTATCGCCCTGGCGGATGGGAGCACCCTGAAGGCTGATTTAATTATTGGGGCCGATGGCATCCACTCAAAGGTGAGACGATCGATCCCCGCGCTGACAAAAGTCGTCCCAAGAAGCACAGAGAACTTTTGTTACCGAGCATTGATTCCACGTGAGACGATGATGCGGAATCCTATGACCCGCAGTTTGGTTGAGAATAGGAATCAGCAGGCGTGGGCTGGTCAGGACACCCATATCATTGCCTACCCGATAGGTAGTGGCAAACTCTACAATCTGGTGATGATGGTCCCCGATCAGGGAGAAGCACCTGTGGGAAAGTACAACGAGCCCGGCGATGTCATTGAAATGCGAAAAGTCTTCGAAGATTACAATGATACAATCAAGGCAGTATTGGACGCTGTGCACAGCTGTGCGAAGTGGATAATCGCCGAATTACCGCCATTACCGACATGGTCAAGTGAAAACGGCCGGGTTGTCCTTGTGGGAGATGCCTGCCACGCCATGACACCGCATGCTGCATCTGGTGCGACGGCTTCACTGGAAGATGCCGAAGTCCTGGGCCTATGCCTCGCCACGTGTCAGAGTATCGAAGACCTTCCGAGAGCGGCGGCGGACTTCGAACACCTTCGCAGGCCTCGTTGTGAACGAATTCAGGAAATTTCCCGCGAGAATGGAACGACATTCTCGCTGCCAGACGGACCGGTACAGCGTGCAAGAGATGAAGCATGGTTGGCTCACCGAATTGCCTTGGAGAAACAGCTGGCGGAAGATGCACCTCTGGTGGCTCCAGACGAAGACATGACCAAACAATATCCGCATCCCTCAGTCGTGCAATGGCTTGTTGGGCACAATATCACGGAAGAAGCACAGATATATCTTAGATCTCAGTCTTAGCATTCCAAACCGAGAGCAGATATCAAGACAAGATCCCCTAGGTAGGGTAAGATTCCCTCTCGGCTGCATTGGCGTGAATGTCTTTCCGGCCTTCTCTCCCAGACTCCCTATCATGGCGCACGCCCAAATTGACCGACATTGACCACGCTTCAACATAGAACACCCCGTTTACAAAGTCTGATCACCCGTCCGGTGATGAAAGCGTGAAGCCCGGAGTCTCAGCGGTGTTCTGACCTGCTGTGTTTCGCTCAACCGTACCCACTTTTCCCGGATGAAAAGAATGCAACGTCAACGCCCATTGACACCTCTTCTTCGAACTCTTTCTCGCCCTTTCCCTCGAGTCATCATCAATACACAGTAGAACCTAGACTAGCGGTACGGACAGAGAAAACACAGCTGAAACAAACGGAGTATAGAAGCAGACCACATTCACTGGCATTCTCAGCATGGTTCCTTTCTTTTTTCAAAGAACATCAAAACCATAATTAATGCATAAAGCATAAAAGCATAAAAGAGAAGAACAGAAACAGATTGTCCCGATATCTCTGTCCGAGCCTCGCGGCCTTGAAATAAACCATGTCGACCGCCCTTTCTCGCACAGTCCTATCCTACCAGACAAACGCAAAACTATACACGCTCTCGACGGTCGTCCAAGCAACCACGCCCTTCACGCAACTAGCAGAAGCCAACCAACAAGTGTTCAAAACCGCAGGCGCCACGGACCAAGACTCGGTCGTCGTGACGCAAGAAACCATCTTCCACCCGCAAGGAGGCGGCCAACCGTCCGACGTCGGCGTCATCACTTCCCCGTCCAGCGGCGCGCGATTCACCGTGTCGGCAGTGCGCCATGACGCGGTGAACGACGGCGTGGTGCTGCATCTCGGCCGCTTCGCAAACGACGACGCCGCCGCCTCCAAGCCATTCACCCCCGGCGACACTGTCACCCAGTCCATCGACGTGGACAAACGCACGCTGCACTCGCGGCTGCACACGGCGGGACACGTCCTCGGCGCGGCGGTGCGGCATCTCCTCGAGCGCGAAATCCCGGGCTTCGACGAGCTCAAGGCCTCGCATTTCCCCGACAGCGCGGCCTGCGAGTTCCAGGGCCTCATCGAGGGGAAGTGGAAGGAGCCGATCCAGAAGAAAGTCGCCGAGTACGTCGAGCGCGGCATGCCCGTGGAGATCGAGTTCTGGGACGAAGACGATTTCCGGCGCGAGGGCCTCGAGAGGCTGATCCCCCGGGATAGGGCCCTGGATGCCTCGCTGGGGGAGAAGTATCGCGTCGTCAGGATCGTGGGCGCCGAGGTCTATCCCTGTGGAGGCACGCATGTTGACACGACGGACCAGTGTGGCAAGGTTGGCGTCCGGAAGATCAGTCGCCAGAAGGGCACGAGTCGGGTCAGTTATAATGTGGGTTGATCGGGGAGTTTTGACTTCGCATTGGTATAGCATTGGCGGAAGAGCGAGCTTGAAGGTGTTGGTTTAGCAGTGGGACCGGGCATCGGTATGGTCTGCTTGAAACTACTTGACTGGTTGTGATGTAGAACGGTAGAGTTGGACCTTTTCATGTCCTGCAGTGCTTGTGATTGTCTTCTGTACTGTAAAACGTGGTCCTAGGCAGGGCAAGTGAGAGGGTAAACTTGGTTTCGAGCAATGTAATCCTCAGGGCAGAGAGCCCGTCCACATTCGACTGGAGTCTTCGCTATCTCGGTGGACTTAGTCGTTCGAGACACTGTTGGCAACGAAGAAACACAAACATCGCAGAACAAGAGGTCAGTACACCAGGACTGAACTGAATAGTACAGAATTCCCATTTGACTTTTCATCCCTTGTAGAAGGTCATAAGCGATTATCTGCCAGGATCAAGGGGAGCCCACTCCTCACGAGACACCCAGCGCAAGGAAAATGCTCCGGTCCAGCCATAGCATCATAAGCCCTGCCATCTTGATGGCTCCATTGCAGTCATCCAGGCCCCAGGTACGATCAAGCAACCTCTTTCCAAACCTGGCGCGTCCCAAAAATCACCATCCAGTTGTCGAAACATTCCTCCCACCTAGAAATGTTCGAAACGGCCTCTAATGTCGAGACATCACAAGAACCCCCTGCGGCCTTAGATGAGGTTCATCGATGTTGTGTCCATTCATTTGAAACCAACGAGTTCTGTTATCCCTCTCGTGTCTAGATCTTCCACCAGACACACCTCCAACAAGCCTTCTCACCCAGGGGCTCCAGTAGTGGGTAGACTTTCCGTCAATCGTCATGATCCACGGTTAGACAGCATCGAAAGCACAATGAAGCGCTCGATGACATATTGTCCACCCGGCCAAGAACGTGAGGGGGCTTTGCGCCTATGGTGATGGCCATTATGCGCTTCCTCTCACAACATCTGGCGACAATCCAACTGCAGCCAACCACTCATCCGGAATTTCCTCCCTCATCTCCATCCGGTCAAGGATAACACCAAATATCTCTAGCTCAAGGAGCCTCCCATGCTCGTTACCCCGTGAGAGACCTCTCTCAAGACGCTCGCGTAGAAAATCCTCTGGTTCCAGAGCATCAGGGCCTAATTCTCTTCGCAATCGACCATGTCGAGCACGAATCTCCCGGACATCCTCTTCAGTAATACCGGAAGGTAGATCCAAATCGCATGAATCGTCTCCGCCGATCTCTCCAAAGCTTGTCGTCATTGTCGTCGCTTGCGACGATCTATTCGAACCGTTTCTGGAATCGGAGCGTGTGGACATGAATGAAGTCGCAGTGCTGGATCGGCCAGGCTCTATGGTGTCTAGCAGATTTGCCCAGTTCTCCTCGACTGGTTCGTCATTTGCCGGACCTGGACTGCGAATCCGATCACCGAGCCCGTCAAATCTCGATCCGGGGGGTTCCCAACGTGGAGGCGAAAAATGGTTGACTCGTCGCAACGGGGGATACGAAGCGACCTGTCGCTCTGACGGAGGACTGGTTATCGGCCCATCCACGGGGATTCGTTCAGGCCTCAGGGATTCCGAGCCGGAACGATAGTCGTTTTCATTTTCCTCGTCTTCCGGATCAGCGAATGCAGGTCTATATGACCATCTAGCTCGCCTAGCCCCTGATGGACTTGAGCTACGCACTTGGGTCGAAGCAAGCACCCGTGGTGGACGAGAGTGATCCGAATCAGATTGAGAAGTCGCACCCACTTCAAATCTCAAGCCCGATTCTCTTGACGGACGCGGCAGATGCTGGGAAATGTTTTCTTGACTATGAGGCGAAAGGATGTCGGAGGTGAAATCTGGATGCAGTTCGTCCATGGCTGCGCTGCCAGGATCGGTGCGCAGTCTACTCAGCAGTTCGACGTCAAGGTCGCTCCGGGTTTCCGGTTCAGGGCGTATATAGTCGGCGCCGACTCGTCTTGCAATTTCCCGGTCACGAAGGACTCGAGCGCGCTGTCTCTGCCGCCGAACCCAACCCAAATGGGCGTCTAGCTCGGGGCCGTTCTGAAGGTTGGCATCCCGGCTCGCGCGCGAAGAATTGTTTACGCCCTGTGGAGCTTCGCGGCGGTTCTCCCGTATGCGATCGATGAGAGAGCGGGAGGAGGAAGATCGCCCCGGTCGGGTGGTGGTCTCGCGTCGGATTGTAGACCTTCCTGTAGCGGCGATTTTGTCGAGCTTTGCGGCAGCTTCATCTGCGGCGACTTCCTCAGGCTCGCGAAACATACTAAAGGGCGCAATCTATCAGTAACTGGACTGTTTGGTAATATTCATGGAAAAACGATAATGCAGACCCCGACGGCGCGCAGGCGCGTACAGGTGCGCAAGGGGCGGGGCCGCAAAAATTGAGAGAGCAAACTCACGGCAGTCCCATCGTGTCGCAGTTTCGCGCGTCGCAGCCGGCAATATGAGGCGTCGTCAATTACTGGAGTGGAGAGTCCGGAAATGGAATTAAAAACGACTGGACGCGACGAACAATGAAAAGGGAGTGGAGTGGTAAGTTGATAGAGGAGAGAGGGTGGTTTGCAGCTGGATTGTTTGCGGATTCAGAGATGGTGTTAAGGAAATGAAAATGGGCGAGCCGGCGAGCAAACTCCTGGGGGACGGGGGGCGGCCTGGAGGCTGGAAGCGAATTTGGAGAGCAGCCCAGAATCGGCAGGCGCCCGAGGCGGAGCTGAACCACAACAAGCCGCTGGCTGGCACACGCAATCCTTGGCGCTCGGATCTTTGTTGCTAGCCTCGTTTCGGTGACACTTCACTCTCACCTCAAGTACACACTTCACCCTCACCTCAAGTTCACACTTCACCCTCACCTCAAGTTGCCCTCGAACTCGTACTGTACGTATCCTTCGAGCATAACCATGCCGCAGCTCAATACCGGGCTCCCATGGGGTGCGCTCTCGACTCGCCCTAGCTTTATCATTCAATGATAAACAATAACAACTGCCGTGCGTACTGTACACGACACATCAGACCTGCCGAAAGCGCGTCTCGTCGACTTCTCGTATTCGCATTGTCCATGGCCTCGAGGCCAACTCCGCTCCTGGCTGCCACCAGCCTGGCGTTTACTGTGTAGATAAGCCCTGCACTACCCTTCTTTCGTTGTTTCGCTGTGTCTTTTCTTTAGGCCTGTCTTCATGGATCCAAAATGGTTTCCGTCGCCAGACCGGCCCTTCCAGCCTGGCGGTCCAAGCATCCTCACCGCGGGTACGATTGGCATAACCACTTTATTGCTTCCCCAAGGCCGTTTCCGCCAAATTACTGCCGTCCCTCCCATTCTTTGGATTTTGTATAATCTGCGACAGCATACCACAGGAAAACTCGAGGAGGATTACTTGACTGCCATCAACCTTTCCATGACACTGGCTAGGTTCATCGACGTCTGCGTGCTACATGACGCCGAACAGGTGTTGCGACGAGTCAAACCTGATGGCAGTGACAGAGAAACTGCAGAAGACATCCAGAAGATGGTTTTGTGGCAGAAGTTTCGCTGGAACCTAGACCTCTTCACGACGATGCGCGGGATTGGATGGAATTGGCGGGTTAAGAACGTGGACGAGGTTCCACCGAATATATCGCGCAGGTGCAGAGCTACTCTCCTCCTGGCCGACTTTGATCTGATCCCGGCAGTCGATTTGTCCTTGAGCAGGCCCTGAGGGCGTCATACTGCTTCTTGTATATCGACATTGACGAATGGTACATGCGGCGGAGGCTCTTCGGAGATGGCACCACTCAAACGTCCGACTTCTTCTCGCTGCCACTTGGGCAGCAGGTATTTCTCGGATGGAAGAGCGGACTGCACAATGGGTTCACGATGGTATTTGGGTACTACCTGGTTGCGACCGTCGCGGTCGGTACCGGGTTTAATCGCCCCCAGTCTTGGCCACCTTTGTTTGGCTCGTTCGTCAAGAAAGGATACACAATGAGACAAATCTGGGGAAATTGCTGGTGGGTGGGGGTCCTATAGTCAACTGGTTTGTCGTCACTCACCGGGGCTATAGGCATCAGCTCCTGCGTCGAACATTCGAGACGGCAAATTCCAGTCTCATGAGGCTGCTGAAGATTCGTAGAGGGACTTTGGTCTCCCGATACCTTCAGCTGTACAATGCCTTCTTCGTATCAGCTATGATCCATCACATCGGCGCCCTCAATTGCCCTTACTCAGCGCTGGCGTGGTACCAGTTCTACTTTTTCATGATCCAGCCGGTTGCTATCACCGTCGAAGACTTCGCCATATATTTGGGAAAGAAGGCGGGTCTGAAGGATACCTGTAAGTTCTGGCTCAATCTTGCGTCGAGTGGGCGGCCATCAAATTGACGTGGCACAGGGAAGACCAGAGCTGTAGGATACGTCTGGGTCGGTTGTTTCTTGAGTTACTGTCTTCGATATGCAGCAGCAGGCTTCATGGCAGCAGGACTGAGCGGTGTCAGACATCCATTAGTCGCCAAATTTAGTATCATGGACCGGCTGTTAGGCTAGAGACCGGGGAAGATTGATGTGCTGGCATTCCATTGCCACATGGCAGCAAGCGACTCGTGAGTAGCGGATCTCTTCTCAATTCGTGATAAAGGTGTAGCAATAGAAGTCCACTCATGGTTTGGGATCACCTGGGGGCGAAGGGCAACTGCAAAGAATACTTGCATAAAGCAACATTGGCCGCCAGTCGGATAAGTCGTGGTTACCTAGCTTCCAGGTACGCAGTGAAGAGCCCCAAGAGAGCAGCAGCGTCCCTGAAGGGGGTGGAGCTTCGGTTGATAGTGCCGCCGATCGGGCTGCAGTAAGCAGCGTTAGGCGGGCCCTGGAAGTTTGACAAGCGAGGCTTGCAAAGGTCGAGCCTCAGCACAAGCCAATCTCGTGCCTCCACTCAATTGTCTGTTTCATATCAATGCCTTCTCATTTGGACAAATAACCACCAGGATTTTGACAAAGCGACAAGCCCGCAGTACGCTCTGTGGCTCTGTATGTACGCGGCTCCTCAGCGACTGCCATTTCTCACTTGATGCAGCAGATACAGTCTCAGTCCAAACCACCCCGAAGCGGCATCTTGCGTGGGACACTATCCCGATCACCAATCGCTCACCCTCGCCAACTGAACTGCAGCTGGGCGCAGATACGATGAGAGGCCACAAGCTTGCCATTTCGAACCTCTGACATCTTCTTCCATTCTCTGCCTTTCGACCTCAGTATGCCCGCCCGCACTGCTGAACCTCAAGATGATATCCCTACGACGAGAGCGGTCGATGGGCTTGCCCTCAAGGCCAGCAGGAACCCCAGATCCCCCTCAAGTCCAGTAAAGAGAGAGGAGAAAGAGAAGACCAAGGCACAGGATGTCGCCGAGTTGAAAGACTACCAGTTAGGGGACTGCCTGGGCAAAGGTGCATTCGGCTCTGTTTACCGGGCGCTGAACTGGGGTACTGGGGAGACGGTGGCTGTGAAGCAGATCAAACTGGCGGATCTGCCAAAGAGCGAATTGAGGGTCATCATGCTGGAGATTGATCTCCTTAAGAACCTTGACCATCCCAACATCGTCAAGTACCAGGGTTTCGTCAAGACCCCAGACACGCTCAACATCATCTTGGAATACTGCGAGAATGGATCCCTGCATTCGATCTCCAAGAACTTTGGCCGTTTCCCGGAGAATCTGGTGGCCCTCTACATGTCTCAAGTGCTCCAGGGCTTGGTATATCTACATGACCAGGGGGTCATCCATCGCGATATCAAAGGGGCCAACATTCTGACCACCAAGCAAGGCCTGGTCAAGCTCGCCGACTTTGGCGTGGCAAGTAGGACAACCGGGCTGCATGAGTCCAGTGTCGTGGGAACCCCATACTGGATGGCGCCAGAGGTGATCGAGTTGACAGGCGCGACTACCGCTTCGGACATATGGAGCTTGGGTTGTACAGTGATTGAACTTCTGGACGGGAAGCCGCCGTACCACAACCTCCAGCCAATGCCAGCTTTATTCCGCATCGTCAACGACGACCATCCCCCTCTCCCACAGGGCGCTTCGCCTGTCGTTTTGGATTTCCTCATGCAATGTTTTCAGAAGGATCCAAATCTCAGAGTCTCGGCAAAGAAGTTGCTCAAACACCCTTGCATTGTGAGCGCGAGAAGAAATGGCTCGGAAAAGCCGAAGAACGCAACCGAATATGATGAGGCGGTCAAGAGTGTACAAGAGTGGAATGAAGCCCTCAAAGATTCTCCGAATGGCAGTCTGGTCAGAAAAGGCTCCAATGCCTCAACTGCCAGCCCCGTTCCTGTGGCACGGGATATGCTTCGGTCAGTTAAATCCCAGACCAAGCCTCCCATACCTCTCCTCAACAAGGACAACAACACGACCAAATTTCGCTCCCTAGAGGATGATGACAATTGGGACAACGACTTCGCGACAGCCATCTCACCTAGCACCTTCCAACTGCCTCACTTAAGGCCTCATGACAACTTCGGGGGCATGTTGTCTTCCGAAAGACTGAAGTCGTTAGCTAATATCGAGAACGCATGGGGAAAAGAAAATGAGCTTGTGGAGGACAAAGATTCTACCTTGAAAGCAGTCTCGCCACTGGAGGTGGACATGGATAAAACGGTGCGACTGGCAACGACGATGGCGAAGAAGAAGCCTGAGATGCGGCATGCGCGGCACAAGTCTGAGATCCCCCCGAAAACAAGGACGAAGCCGGCAGCAACGCCGCGAAAAGCTTCTTTGCCCTCTACTCGGCAACCAGTGGACGTCAACAAAATCAAAGGCTCCCAGACAAGGACCCAACAGGATGAGCCGCCAACACGACGCTTCAGGGAAAGCTCGGTCGAGGACTTCTCTGACATCGTGCAGGGAAATGAGCTCGCTTTAGATACAAAGCTCGGCCTTATGCGCCTAGGCAGCCGGGCACCGTCCAAAATACTTGAGTCACCCAGCGTGACCGATCTGATACAGAGCATGAGACCGCCGAAGGCAGGTGGCAGCCTCAAGAGGCAGCCTGCGCCAAATAACAGGTTGTCCATGCGACGAACACGGTCTTCGATTGAGATTCAGCGTTTCGCCGAGAATGAGCAAGATGAGGACTTCTCCGACGTGTTCGCACAGTCGCCAGCGGTCCTCGAGAAAGCCGACAGCGAGGATGGCTCCGAGCTCATGTTGAATTCGAAGATCTCAAACCTGTCCTGGCTCCCAGACGCGGAAGACGAGGACGACCCTTTTGCCCAGCTAGAGGAAGGTCTTCCAGAGGTTGATCTCGAGTCGAACATCGCTCGAGACAAGCACGCGCGCCTTAGGACAGAAGTCGAGGCCCTGGTGGGTCAGCTGAAAGTCTTGCAAGACGACGACGCCCTGCTGCAGATCTCAGAGGATCTGATAAACTACTTTGGCATGTTTTCAGAAACCAAGAGCGTTATCATTAGCGCCCACGGCCTCCTTCCGATTCTGGAGATTCTGGAGGACTGTATGCGTCTTGATATTGTCCTCAACCTCTTGAAAATTGTCAACGCCATCATATTCAATGATGAAGATGTTAAGGAAAACCTTTGCTTTGTTGGTGGGATTCCCAAGATCAACAAGTTCGCCTCGAAGAAGTTTCCGCGAGAAATACGGCTTGAGGCTGCTGGTTTCGTCAAACAGATGTACGAAGCTTCGAATCTCATCCTCCAGATGTTCGTCAGTGCCGGCGGATTGACGGTGCTAGTTGATTTTCTGGAGGATGACTATGACGATGACCGCGAGTTGGTCCTTATTGGAGTCAATGGCATCTGGAGCGTCTTCGAACTTCAGGGCTCAACGCCGAAGAACGACTTCTGCCGAATTTTATCACGAAACTCGGTCTTGGAACCGTTATCACTCGTCCTCAACCGAGTCCTCATGGAGCCCTCGGATTCCGGAGAGCAGAAAGAACTTGCCGACCTGTGTGAGGGCCGCATTGCCAGCATTTTCTTCGTTTTCTCCCAGGCGGAGAACTATGTCAAGGAGCTAGTCGCCGAGCGTACCGTTCTTCACCGGGTCCTGAAGAACTTGAAAAGGATGGCTCCAGCGCACCAGGTGACTATGCTGAAGTTCATCAAGAACCTCTCGATGTTGTCGACTACGCTAGATGCGCTGCACAACTCCAATGCTATTGATGTGCTGTCCGAGCTCCTCAGCAACAATATGAACAAACCACATTTTAGGGAGATGTCAAACCAAATTCTGAATACCATTTATAACCTTTGCCGGCTGTCGAAACGGCGACAAGAGGATGCGGCTCTTGTCGGCATTATTCCGATCCTGATCAAGATCGTCAAACAAGAGAAGACGCCGGTGAAGGAATTTGCGTTGCCAATTCTCTGTGACATGGCTCATTCGACGAGAGCTGCTCGCCGGGAACTCTGGCAAAACAAAGGCCTTGCTTTCTACGTCTCATTGCTGTCCGATCCTTATTGGCAGGTCACCGCTCTGGATGCGATATTCACCTGGCTTCAAGAGGAGACTGCTCGGGTCGAAGACCATCTTCTAGAAAATCAGAATTTCATTTCGGCGATTGTGGCTGCGCTGACCAGCAGCAAATCGACCTCGTTCGAAAACCTCCTTGAGCCTCTACAAAAGCTGCTCCGCCTGTCGCCACCTCTTGCAGCATCCATGGCGCGAAGCTCGCAACTCTTTGACACACTGGGCCAAAAACTGGGGCACAACAAACCTGCCATTCGTCTGAATCTCCTTCGTATCATTGGCAGTATCTGCGACTCGACAGAAGAAGGCTTCTTCCTCCTCGACCAATACGGTCTCTACGACGTGATTCGAGAACTTTCGTATTCCGATTCTGCGGTGCTTGTCCGCAGCATGGCCGGGGAACTCATCCGATCATGCGAAGAGTCTGACAACGTGAGCATCAAAAGTGGGCAGGGCGTAAATCCGGCTACGAATGGCGCTCGGAGAAAGCACCCGGGTTTTCAACGGCGCACGAGCTCCACGACACCTCCCCATCTGCTCGACCGTCAGATGAGTATGCCTACGTCTCCTCAGCTCGGCCGTTCTGAGAGGGCCAGCATGAATATGTATGAGCTCCCTGTGGCCCAGACTCCGCGTCGGCAACGCAACGGCGTCTACGTCAATGGCTCAAATATCATGCGGCCCGCTAGTCGAGATGGGTCGACGTACGTGCGCGAGAACTCACCTGCATTCGCGATGCCCAGCTTGACCCGCGCGAACACCGCCAGTGTCGCCGAGATGACGGTGAATAAGAGTAGGGTTGTTCGACAACCCACGGTAGCAACAAACTTGGCAGGCCAACATCGACTCTCCAGACAAAGTACGCGAGAGAGCATGGTGGGGTCGGCCAGATCCTCAGTAGAGAAAGAGCCAAGCTCGACAGCGAGTTCCCGAGCGTATCAAGGGAGAAGTAACGGCAGTATACCCGCGACTTCAACGCCTGTCTCCGAGCAGAGAGCACGGAGGGAAGCGAGACATGGGCACACCAGCAGCATTAGTCAGAGTCGAAATGTCAACCACGGCGGCGCCACCACTGCGGCTCCGAGACCTGGGTCCAGCCAGAGCCAGAGCCAAGGGCAAGGGCAAGGGCACGTCGAAGTAACTGTGGCAAGAAGGACAACAGCGAGAAGAAACGGAGCATTGGACGACCGGTGGGGTTAGAAGCCTCAGCGGAGAACATGATCAGTCTGTTTGCTTCCCGATGAGACATGTCCTGGCTCTAAGGTGTCGGCTAAGATTTGCACAAGGCACTTGTCGCAATCGTTCGCTAACGAACAGGAAGGTTGGGTAGGAGAGCATACCAGAGGCGCCTGAAGTCTTGGCCGGCTGGAGATTTTGTACATAGAGAATGCCTGCGTCAGGCTTCTCAGAAATGAAGGCCAAGACAGCGTTTTCGAGTAACAGAGTTCATATTCGAAAGCGATTTCTTAGAATCACGGGTGTAGAACGTTACTTCATGCAAGCTATGTTGTGACCGTCCAGAGTAGTGAAGACAGCAAGCGGGGTGGGTGGTGTCGAGGCTCCGTGTCACTCACTCGCAGATCCTCTCTATCTGTATCTTTCTCCGGTGCTCCACGACGGTTCATGCCAAGTGAGAAGCGGGAACGAATGAAGCCGTGGCCCTCGTTTCAAGATCAAGACGTACGCTAACAAATTAAGCCGACAGGACGCGGCACACAATTCGCTACAATTGATAACCGCATTAGTAACTGCAGGTGACGAAGAAGCTGGGCTCGATAGGTGATTGTATGGCGCACCTTGCGGACCAGTGCACGACTTATCAAGCCTGTCACGGCTTTCCTTCTATCATATCCAAAGTCCTAATCCGACTCGAGCATATCGATGGCCACCAGGTTTATTACATACCATGATCTGGACGACCTTCGGGACACACGGAGGCGAGCCCAGATCAACGCGCACGTCAATTCCACCAGGAAAGAGCGCAGAATCAGAACCTCGAAGCGAGCTTCAAGGCCGCCTCTTGAATGGCAACTTCGACCACCAAGCCCTACGCTGGTGAAGGCTGAGCAAGACCTATCAGAAGATTCTACCATCGACAAACCAGGTTCAAACAACGCCGAGGACGCCTGTGAAGCTCTCGCCGTGGCAGTCTTGACGCCCAAAGCCGAACCGTTGCCTCCGCCTCAGACCTTGCTTGACTGCTATCGTCGAGATCCCTTTGCGTCGTTTCCCGTCACGCAATCTGGCCAAGTGTTATGGGCAGCGGATTACTGTGAGTGCTATGTGTGAGCCCAGCCCCTCGACAATCCGGCGACCCTGACCATTGGTCCACAATAGTCACTCGTGTCTACGCCAGAGATAATGCGTCCTTGTACTCCGACGAGAAAGGGAATTGGCTGCTCAACACACTCTTCCGCCTGGCGCTACAGTCGGATATGTTGTTTGAAGCCATCATTCTGTCCATGTCACGCCTCCATCCCGCCGGCCAACGTGCAATTGTCCCCGGCGGCGTTCGCTTCGCCTACTACAGGACGAACGTGATCTCGAAACTTCATCGCAGGCTTGCAACTAAGGACAAAGCTACCGACGATGTGACCATTCACACGATCATCGCCCTTATCTCAGCCGATGTACGTCCGACGTCTCTTTGAACATTATGTGGGGAAATGATCTGACCGTGGGCCAGTTCTTCGCAGGCAACGACGAGAATGCTGCAACTCACCTCAAAGGTTTGCAGGCCATTGTTGCCTCACGCGGCGGGCTGGAGGGCGGAGATTTCGACCGCTTCACGATATACAATTTAACAGGGTCAGAGCTTGCACCCGCGTGGCGTCACGGTTCATGTTCACAGACTAACGTGCGTACGCTTTCATAGTTGCCATGCGCTCTGTCAATTTGCGTCCGAGCGCTATCGACAATGCTCGGCCGCCGCCGTCCGGCCTCAAATCCAACTAACCTACCCCAAACATCCGTACTCGCCAAGCCTCTGCTCTATCATCGCTAGCCTCCCTCTCGGCTTCAGTGACCTCGCCATCGACGCGCGCCTCTCGGTCCAAATCATCAAGCTGCTCGCACGCATGGCCCACGCGGCGCAAGACTCGCCGATGACGAAGCACGCCTCCGTCACCGAAATCAACAGAATTGGCGTGGACTTGCTCAGCTTCATGTCGCAGCGGAGCGTTACCCCATTGGAAAGAAGCATCTGTGTGCTGTGCTTCCTGTTCAACATCCGCGACGGTCTCCAGTCGACGCGCAACAAGGGGCAACAAGTCTTCGGCGAGTTTCTGGGCAATCTGAAAAATGCCCTGACAACGACGGCCGAGACGTTCATGTCGCTGGAAGGTTGCACGGCCGATCTCGCCATATGGGGCGTGGCAATCCTCGCCACCGTGACGACGGCCGAGGGCTTGGGGTTGTCCCCAGAGGAACGCAGTGAGACGTTCGCACGGCTCGTGAAGTGCTATCCGCACACGGCGAGGTATTGGGACGAAATCGAGCTACGGGTCAAGCGGTTCTTCTTTCCAGATGCCTGGATGGACGAGTTCCATGTCTGGTGGAAGCAAGAGATGGCCCATCACGCATTTTGAACTGCAATTGATTTTCCCTAATGGATATCGCGGCTTGTTCGACACTCGAGGATTGTCTGAGAAAGGTATCGACGTGGTATCCCGCGGTTTGCATCATTAGAGACACTTGATATTTTGACCGAAAGGACATACCATTCAGAGATAAGGCTGCCGGATTCACTGCTTTGTGCAAATGCTTTATGCTCACTTCATTAGGAAACGAGAGGGATGTCGTTAGCGATGTCAGTGCACTTAACCAATTAGGTAGGGTCAACAGGAATGGGATACGCCGAAGCTGGAAATGCGTCAGTTATGCTGAGAGTTGCAGCGACTCAGTTCACGTCCGACGCGTCCCGGCCACCTAAAGATGGATGCATTCTATCCCAAGGTGGTGGTAGTTATTCGAAGCTCCAACAAGGGCTTGACCACGAGCAGGATTTCCATGCGGGACCGAAGCTCCATCGATCTTCCCAATTGCCGAACACTTAGATGCGATGCCGAGTGTGGGGTTGGGGGGTCGGGGGGTCAAACTAGTACTGTAGGTGGGCTTACAACATTCTCCAACATCCGTAACGCACAAGGATATAGTCAGAGCAATCTTGCTGTCCAGTGGGACAATCATCTTCCCAGATCCCTCTGCGTTGCGCATCGATTCGAAATGGACAGGAACACTGCAGCCGGCAATGAGGTCTCCGTCCAGGTCGGGGAGCTCAAGGTCCAAGGAATCATCAATCCCAGCACCAAGGTTGCGAACTATCTCGGCATTCAATATGCGACCATTCCTGCACGGTTCCGGCAATCCAAACCCACGCATCTTTCGGGCCTGAACGGTGTCCTTGACGCGACTCGCTATGGGCCCCGATGTCCACAACTCACCGTCAACCGGCCCGAAACCGCCCATCTGTACGAAGGGGTGCGACGGAGTTCCGAGTATCCGTTGGACGAGTTTGGCTGTCTCAGGCTGAATATCTATGTGCCCCAAGGCTCACATGGTCCTCTGCCGGTGGTTGTGTGGATCCATGGCGGAGGGTTCATCTTCGGCGATGGCAACTCCGAGTTCGATGGAAACTATCTCGTCGAGCACTCGGTCAGCCATGGCAAGCCTGTCATCTACGTGGCGATGAACTACCGACTGGGGTTCTTTGGCTTCCTGGCGTCCAAGGAACTGAGGGCCGAAGCCGAAGCGAGTGGTGAGACGCCCTTTTCCAACATGGCGATGCATGATCAACGAGTCGCCCTGCTCTGGATCCAGGAGCATATTCAGCACTTTGGCGGCGACCCGGCAAACGTGACCATAGCTGGCGAGTCTGCCGGTGGATGGAGTGTGCTTGCCCATCTCCGGTCCGACGTCCCCGTCTGTCGGAGGGGCATTATCCTATCCAGTCCCAACCTCGACTTCCCCAGGCCGGAGGAAGCGCAAGAGACTTTCGACGAGCTGGTAGCCAGTGCGGGCGTCGCGGATTCTGTGTCTGCCGAGGAGAAATTGAAGGCCCTGCGCGATCTGGACTCCACGCAGATTGTGAAGCTGATGGTGCCACGCCTGGCGACTCCGCTGTGGGACGACAAGTGGTTCGTGTATCAAGACGGAAAGAAGCCCATCGCCGGCCCTGCGCCCTTCGCGCCGTGGGTCGACGCCGTCGTTGTGGGCTCGACCAGAGACGAAGCCGCCCTATTCGGGCTTGTGCAATGGAAGACGTGGACATCGCAACAATTTGAGGACCGCGTGTTGTCCTCCTTCTCCGATCCCCAGCTCGCCAAAGAACTGGCCGACGCGTACGGGATCTCCGCCGCGGCGCCTGCCGAGAAGTGCCTCGCGGGCTTCGTGGCAATGGCGACGGACAGCATCTTCTCGGGCCTGCCGTACATCATCGCCGAGCACTCTGCCGGTTCATCACCGCCCGTCAGCCTCTACAGGTTCGACCAGGCCGATACGTTCGAGCAGAGCCCGCTCAGGGGTTACGCGTACCATGCTCTCGACAACTCGTTCTTCTGCCGCCTCCCTGCGGTGGCGGGTCCCAACGCGGACCCTAACATGCGAGAGACGGCGAATCGCCTGTCCCAAGCGACTTTTGATTTCGCGTACGGGTCACAGCCCTGGCCGGCCTACGGGCTGAAGCACAGAATCTTGGTCTTCAACGGCACGCAGACGCATCATGAAGAGCTGACTGAACAGGATCGATGGAGGCGGGTCACCATGTCCGGGGATCTGGCGAGGGCAAAGGGCACATGGAGGTCTGGCAACAAGTTGCTTGGTATACGGCATAGTTCGATGGACAAGGCATGATCGAGTTGAAGGCGATGCTTTAGATGTGGTTGACGAGAGGTAAACTCGGAATCATACTGTCGGGTTTTACAGTAATCACGCCTGAATAAATCGAGGAAAACACAGTATACGTGTCGAGAGTAAGGGAGGCACTAGGCTATAGCGATCATGGGGATCTCTCCGCCCGCGACTCCTCATTTGGCATCCCGCTAATCAACATTACCCCGTACTCCGTGTTGTAACTGTGGAATACTCCTCACCTCGGCATTTGGGTTCGACGTGTTGCTGACAGCGGGGTGCATACACGCCAACGCACCAAGAGCCCCAGAGACCAACCAGTACGAGCATAAGCAGTAGTACCACCTGTGCAAGTGTCCGCATGGTAGGTTCTAGACTACAATACATGCACAAAGCCTAGAGTCAGCCAAGGCCGCCTACCTTCCTTCTTTCAACTGACAGACCTCCGACCATAGGTGCGGACGTACTTGTACATAAAGAGTCCGAACTGGCCGGATTGAGTACTAATGTGAAAGAATTGGAACGTCCTAACACGGGTTTCTTGACTTTGGGCTTGACTTGAGCGCCTTCCGAGCGTGGAGGGTTTCGAGACGACGATACTGGATTGACGAGCGGGCCGTTCATTCAGCCAGTCGGACGGTCAGTGATACAAGTGCGACGAACCATCGATATACAAGTACTCACCGTATACGCGTGTGCGTATATACTGTGACGACACCCGACCGCCTGGAAGTCAAGAGGCTACAAGCACAAGCACAAGCACAAACACCAGCCAGCGATGGCCACCAACGACACACCCCCCACCACGGCAGCTACCTCGACGACGACGACCACCACCACCACAATCACCCGCCACTCCTTTACCAAATACTCCAAAACAACCTCGTACCTCGCGGCCGGCCCAGAGACCGGGCCCCTCCTGATCTTCATCCACGGCTGGCCGGCCCTCGCCGAAACATGGACCCCGCAGCTTGAGGCCTTCGCGGCGCTCCACTTCCGCTGCATCGCCCCGGACCTCCCGGGCTACGGGGACTCGGGGCCCAAACCCAAGGACAACGACAAGGACAAAACGGCATACTCGCTACAGAACGTGGTCGGCCAGCTGGTCACCCTGCTCAAGCACGGCCTGCAGCGCGAGGAGGCCATCTGGCTGGGCCACGACTGGGGCGCCGGCGTCGTGTGGGCCCTGGTCGCGCACAATCCCGAGGTCTGTCTGGGCGTGGTCAACATGGCGATCCCTTACCGCACGCTGGAGATGGGCGTGGCCGAGATGGTCAAGTACGCGAACCGCGACATCTACCCGGAGGACGAGTACCCGTACGCCCAGTGGGCTTATCAGGCTTACTACGAGAGTTCGGCGGAGAACTTTGACAAGGCCGTCGCCGTGTTTGAGAAGGACGTGGAGGCGTTTTTGAAGCTGTGTTATGCCAAAGGGAGGTGGCGGGGCGGAGAGCGCGAGGACTTCAACGACGACGACGAAGACGTCAATGACAACAAGGAAGGTAAAGACGAGGACACGGAGGAAGAAGAGGACATCAGGAATAAACCGGCCTTCACGGCCAACGTGATCAAAGACGGAGGCTGGTTCGGAGGCTCAGACGCACCGCCCCCCTCAATACCCCTGGCGGAGACTTTCCTTTCAGAGGACTTGCTGCACAGGATGGTCGCCGCGTTCGAGGAGACGGGCTTCTGGGCCCCGACGGCGTACTACCTCAACCACGACATCAATCTGAAGTGGTGCGACGATTGGTCGATCAACGACGGCGTCGTGTCCGTGCCCGTCCTGTTCGTCGAGTGTCTGAACGATGTGGTCGCGGGGACGTACAACTCCAGGCTGATGGATCCGATGAAGGCGTATTGTCGCAAACTGACAACCGTGGGGATCGATGCCGGGCACTGGGTCGCGCTGGAGAAGCCCGAGGAGACAAACGCCGCGATCGTGAGGTGGATTGCTAGGGAGATTCCCGAGGAGAGGGGATGGCCGTTTGGGAGGAGGAACCCGCTCAGGAAGAATGAGTAGGTTAGGTTATAGGAGGCGCCAAGACTCGTACAGTCAAGTGGGATAGCTCTCTCTACCGTTAGATGCCTCTTAACTGCCGTGTATGGTTCACTCGATCGAATGAAGAAAGTTGGCAGGACAAGATCCAGTAGATCGGCGATGATATTAGAGTTGTGTGTGTCGATATCGATGCCGATGTGGGTGGCCCCGACATCGCCAACCCCGCAGTCTTGTTCATGGCATGTTGCGTCCACTCTTCTCCTCTCACACTCCTTCCCGCTGCTCAAATTGTATAGCGGTAGAAAGGGGACTTGTCTCCCAAGTCCAACAGCTCCTGCTCCGTGTACATTGCCTTGACCTCTTCGTCCGTCTTGCCCACCATAAACGCGTCACGCTTGTCATTCTCGCGCTGAAACCCCCTTCGCAGTATATATGCCATGATGACCGCAGCCACGCAGATGCCCAGTCCGGTGCCAAATCCGGTGGGATACTTTGGCGCTTGAGAGGCGATGTATATATTGCTGCCGGCAATGCCGCCGAAATTACCGACGCTGATCAACAGCGCCATGCCCACGGCCCGCTTGGAGCTGGGGGCCAAATTGTTGCCGATCAAGCAGACGAGACAGATGAAGGGGCAATACAGGCCGGCTGCGAGTGGGAAGAGGAAGAAATAGGTGACCCCAGGGAGTCGCGGGTGCGGGATTGCGAGCTCGCCGATGAATCCAATGCAGGCGATGGAGAAGCCGGCCATAATGAAGGGGGTCCGTTGTTGGACACGATCGGACCAGAAGGCGAAGATCAAAGTTAACTTTATTGCACGGCAGGTCAGTGGTGTCATTCCGACTGTGTCTTGAGGTGAAGAGGGATCTTGGGTGCACGCAGAAAAGACAAGGGAAGGCAACAATATGAACTTGACAGGAGGAGGACTTACAATCATGGCGAAAACGTAGATGGGGATAGTCATCAGCTGGGCGTTGGCTGAGGTGTACCCAAGTTCCTCGATAACGGAAGGGACAGTAGCGGTGAAGCCGTAGACACCGATCTATAGGTAGTGGCCCAGAGTCAGTCTCGAAGTACAGCATTGCAAGCCATTCCAGCCTCGCTGTTGGCAGTGACTTACCGTGTTGGCCCAAAATATGACAACCCCGCCCCAGATCTTCCACTCTTTGAAAGCCGCCACGATATGACGAACCCGGATCTTATCAGCATTGGTGACTCGGCCGTGACCAGAGCCTGTCTCAAGCGCCAGTCGATTGATGATGAACTCCTTCTCTTCTTTGGTGAGAAATCTCGCGGTTTCCGGGTTGTCGGGGAGGATGAACCAAACGAGGAAGGAGCCAGCCACAGGCACCAGCCCCTCAAGAATGAAGATCCATTTCCAGCCAGCAAGTCCGGCGACGCCGTCCATGTGTTGAATGCCATATGCCAATAGGCCCGAGAAAGCTCCGGAAAGGGATGCTGCGGCGTAGAAAACAGCCATGCGACGTTGGACTTCGTATCGGAGATACCTAGACAAGTCAGTACACCATCCAGAGTGACCTTAGGATTAAGGCTGCTAACCAGATAGTGAGGAGGTATGTCGCTGCTGGGAAGAATCCAGACTCTGCCACGCCGAGGAAGAACCTGGTGACCAGAAGCCCCTCGTAGGAATTGATCACGCCCATGAGCGTCATAACCGTTCCTGACCATGTGAGCGAGCTGTGTACACGGCGGAATGCCTACTGACTCACCCCAACAGAACATCAAAATGGAAATCCAGATTGAAGGTCGGAGTATTTTCAGGACAATGTTGCTGGGAACTTCGAAAAGGCCGTAGGGGACGAAGAACAGGGTCAAGGCAGTGTTGTATTGCATCCCATGGAGGTGCAAGTCATCGTAGAGACCGGCGATTTTTGCGTTTCCAATGTTGCCACGGTCAATAAAGGCCAATCTGTTGTCATTGTAGTCAGCGGGAAATCGTCGTGTTCGGTCTCAAGAGGCCCCACTTACAGATACAGCACACCGAGGAGAGGAACTAGACGATAGTCGATTTTTCTCAAGATCCTCGTTTTCTCCTTCTCGTCGAGCTCCACAAGGACTTGGTCAGCGGCAAACCCTGCCTCGACGGTTTTGAGACCATCGACAGCCTCAATCTCCGTGAGGGTGTCGATCTTCTTGTCGCTGCCAGAATCGACATCCACCTGATCAGCTGTGGCGACCTTCTCGTCCATTTTCAGGGACATAGGGCAGCCGTCGAATCAAAAAACTGGTTGGTTCTCAGTCTCAAAGCTTGGCAACAGCTTCTAACGCCGGAGCAAAGACAGGCAGGGCTGATGCTGAAAGCCTTGCAACTCCTCGGAGAAACAGGATCTTTGGGCAGACGTGTAGGCGAGCCGCCTTATATGCTCTCGGAAGAGCCCAGCTGAGTATTTGCGTCTTCTCCAACATTTTGTTGCCTGGAATTGCCGGCTCATCGCCTATGTGCAGGAATCAGCTCAGGTTGTTCGCTGTGATCACCACCGAGATATAACACCCGATGGATCTTGATTTGCTGAACTCTAGCGGGTCCGGTGGAATGTTCTGCGGGGTTAGTTCCATCAGGGGAATATGCTGGGGTATTGCGGGTTGATGGTGGAGGTATGGCGGCCTAATATGCGTCGGTCACGGTAGGGTACGGCGCCGTTCGCATTTGGATATGGTATGATCTGTTCCATTATCCCTGCTTCGAGCAGTTGGGGTAAACTGGAATCCGGAAAGTCGATCATTTTGTCCATAACACTCCGCCAGCGAAAAGGACAGAGCACCATGTAGCTGCAGTCCTGACTCGCGATTCGTCATCTAGAGGTATTGGAGGATTTCAAGGAGCCAAATGCCAGCACCTCAACATTAGCAGAAATGGGACGAAGCTCAGCCATTTTTGGGCTTGGGCTTCGTTGGAAGGACAGCGCTTAAACGACCCGCTCCGGCCGCGTCGATCACAATAAGCATCTCAATACGAAGGCTTATCGAGACCACTTGCCGCCGGAAGGTGACTGATAGCCCACACGGCCGTCTGTGCTGGTGCCTTGACAGGCACAGCTTCGTGCACCGTGGATGGAGTTGTCGAGAAGAAGCGACGACGGATGAAGTTGCAAGTCCGCCAATCCTATACGAGAACTGAGCAACGTGCTCAAAATGATAACTCTGATTGGGCCAAAGACAGCTGCAACGGCGGCTTGGCAGGTAACAAGAAGGACTTGGAGATATGCTGTCACGTGTCCCGACAACATGCATAAAAGGTGCTGAACGGGAGGCGGAACACATCTCGTGGCTACCGACGGGTCGTTGCACACGGTAGATCTCCAGCCAGTCTGTGCCTTGGTGCGTAACTCGTACGCAGTAACCGATAGATGACTCGGCCGAGACGAAAACTTCATGAGCGGTGGTTGTCAACATGCCCCAGTCAAGGGTGGTCATGCTTGTGCTCAGCCCCTATCGAGAGTCAAGGTTACCGTAGCATAACGTGCTGAGCTGAATTGTGACGCAGATTGACGGCTGAATTGCCTTATATCGCCGTTGGCCTTACCGCCTGTGTCTGCCGAGGATGGGCGACCGTCGACAGCGAGCACTGGGGGTACATTCACTCGAGTTCCGTCAGTTGTCCCTTCGGATCTAAATGTGTAAATGATGCGATCGGCTTTCCCACTGCATTTCACCATGATTGCGGAAAACACCCTGATTTGTGTCTGGAACGCTGATTGCTCAAAGCCAAGGATGTGTCAGTCCTAGGCAAATGAATATTCAGGGTAAGGGCGTAATGGAGGATTCGTCAGGTCGGCTGGCTGTGGTTGACTCGAGTTTGAAGAAAAGTGAAAATATGTTAGACAGCACCAATGCTATGCGGAGTTACTCTGTCATTGCCTTTGCAAACACTTACAGTATGCCGACTGAAATAAAGACATCGGGTGACCATGACGAAGAAGGCGCGTCTTGGGAGACTTTACTATAGGATAAGTCTTGGCGCCATTAATCACCACGCCTACAATTTCCACCTTACTTTCACCTTACTTTCGTCTTTACTTTCATCGGAGCCTCACTCTTATATTTTATCTTTTACAACATTTTAGACCAGCATTCTCACCCACTTCTTCTATGTAGGAGCATCTCGTTACACATAATGCACGTCAATCTTCAGGACGCCGAAGAACGCTACCACCCAAGCACGGGCTTGATAACCTAGCATTGATGTCAGCGGCGCTTTGGCAAGAAGACAATGTTGTTCGTACCTTGCCGGATTTCATATCCTCAATGGCATCTTCTATCTTACTTGGCGAGTACACTTTTGATAACCCGTCTATTGGAAATGCACCAGCGCGGAACATTTGGATGAGTCGAGGGATGAACTGCCAGCATGTCAGCAGATGACAGCAGGACAGTTCAACGGCAGACACGTACCTCTTGAGGGTCACAATAACCTCCTGTGACACCAACCAGGGTTTTGCAGTGTATCAACATGTCTAGGGCATCGATTGAGAGTGATTCATGTGGCCGAGGTGTTCCGACAATGGCGAGGGTGCCTCCGTGTGCAAGCGCCCTCATCCCGCTGTTTAGCATGCTTGTTATACCGGTGGCGTCGATGATATAGTCGACCCCGTCTGGGAGAGTAGCATGAATGGCAGTCTCGACGTCGGTATACTGCTTCGAGTCGACAGTTCTTGTTGCTCCCAATGACTTCGCCAACTGTAACCTCGACTCGACGATATCGATAGCTAGGATCTCTTTCACACCTTGGTCCTTAGCCGCCATCAATGCACAAAGGCCTACTGCTCCCATTCCGAAAATGGCGAGGCTGTGGGTTGGTCCTGGTTTAAGTACATTGAGTACTGTTGCCGCCCCAGTCATGTATCCACACCCTAGGGGAGCCAGAAAAGCCAGGTCTTCTACAGGACCGTCGTACTTGACCACCGACCTGAAATCGACAATGGCAAGTTGATTGAACGACGACTGACCGAAGAATGTGCCACGGACTGGCTCTCCGCTGGCTAATCGGATTGAGGTATCATCTGCTCCTCGCGTCCCAATGAACTAGGGAGACGTCAGAACCTGCCACACAACAACCAGCTGCTGGGACACGGTCATGTTTCAAGAAAAGCCAGACCAAGATACTCCCTCACTGATACAAATGTCCCTTGAACGTGAGTGACTTACGTTGATCATGGCAATACTGCCACATGCACCTTTGCGGCCTTGTTTGCAAGCCGAGCAGCTGAGACACGAGCTGTATCCTAGAAGTACACGATCGCCAACTTCGAGTCCAGAGTTCTCCAGCCCGGACCCTAGTTTGCGTACGACACCGGCACCTTCATGTCCGAGGATCGCTGGAAACGAGCCCATTGGCATTTTACCTTCTTGAACAACAAGATCCTGAATGGCTATGTGAGCTGTGCTGCTTGTTCAGAAGGAAATGCTCTCACCGTGTGGCACAAGCCGGCATATTTGATCTCGACGAGGAGCTCATTTGGTCGGATTTCGTCCAAGATTACGTCTTGTAGGACAAATGGTGCTCCAGGGTTTTCGACCACAAGTGCCCTGGTTTTGATGTTATTTTTGGGCAGCGATTCGGACATGATGGACGCTAAAGGCCGCACCTCCCAGTCACTGTGGGTTTGGAGGTCAGAACCCTGCGAGGATTTTCAGGAGTGACGACAATCCCCAATAAGACTGCTATGCCAGTTGGACTCTTGCGGCTTGGATGGCTTGGCGATTGATATCCTTCTGAGGATGTCACTTTTACTGAATTGTTTCCTACTTCTACAGAAGACCTGTACCAACAACATGAGTAAATATGAGCTAGGATGCAGCACAGACACGCGAGCCTCTCAGAGCTCTCGGAACGCGACAGGGTCATCGGAACAAACCACAGACTCTACAGGCCCGAGAAACTCTCCGAACCAATGAAATATGCCGAATCGATGCAGAGGATGTCTTGGCCGATGCTAGTCACCCTAGGTCTACAACCTTCGCCAGCCTGCCCCGCGATCACCCCCGGAATAGGGAGGCTCGTTAGGAGCCGAATCATCTCCCTTTCTCCTTCCTCCGAACACCGCTCCGAACATTGATCGACTCTTTTCCCAAATGCTACTTATTGTCAGCCGTGGCACTTGGACGGCCTCATAGGCAGACGCTGTGCCCGCGAATCCGAGATGTTTGTTGTACCTCACGATCCCACCATGGCAGCGCGTTCAGAGACCTTACATATGCAATACTTCGATATAATTTATGCGATACGGGGCCTGCCGTTCATATTCGTTGCGTCGACGGTCATGTAGAGGATCTTCTTCCGCTCCATTGCGACATACCCTGGCCCCTTTCCTGCCAAGTTCACTGGGATCTATCCGATGCTGGCAGTGATCAAGAGAAACAGAATCGTATGGCAGTATGAACTGCTCCAGCACTACGGCAGTTCCATCCGGACGGCAAAAACGAGCTCTTCTCTTCAGATATGAGGTCCGGGTCGGATATCTATGACGGATGGCATCTGAACGGCTTCCCGGATCGCGAGTGATGCCGACGTATGAAGAAGCCCTAAGATTGGTGAGAAGGTCGCGATCTGGCATTTGGTTTCGCGCGCTCAGCGTACTCGTAATGCCTCCTACTCAAGCGTCTGTGCTTCTCTCCCACGCACCCATACCTCAACGCCGTCACCGAAGAACCTCTCCGAATGTGGGGAGCCTTCTCCGCCGGGTTCTCCCGCCTGTCCCCCAGACAGACGGTCGGCAAGCACTTAAAGACCTCGCGGTCTCAGCGTCCGCGTACGCCACCACCGGCGATCCGACAGTGTTCCCTGGGAAGCTTCTGGTGCGGCCGGCGAGGGTGGAAGGCGAGGTGAGGCGAGGCGAGGGCAAAAGCTCCGGATGAGCAGAGCCGTCCTCGTTGTCTGTTCCGAGCATGGTTCTTTTCGAAGCACCCGAGACGAGACCAGAGATGTCAAGGCCAAGCCAAGCTCTGCCCCACCAAGCCTGCCTTGTTCCGAAATCTGGGGGTTACCGCGTGGAAGAGGGAGGTGGAATGGAATGGAGTTGGAGCCAAAGACGGAGATACTGCGTACAGGAGATGAGCCGGGCTCCGTACCAAGTACATACGTGTATACTCTATACAGGGTCCCGTATCGCCATGTGTAGGCCAGGCCAGGTCAGGTCCGGGTCGTTGGCCTGCAACCAGAGCCATACATATAGTATCATACCATGTGAAACTGATCTCGCATAATGCTCGAATAGGACCGACTGTCCGCCGGGCCGTCCGTCCGTGTGTCCCGGTTGAGTTTTCCCTCCAAATCACCCCCTCACATCCACGCCGGCATGCCAAACGGGGCGGAAGAGTCCATGAATCCGCCCTCAAACCAGTCCTGCCAAAGGAGGCCGGTGTTGTCCTGCTCGAAGATGCCGGCCTCGGGGTCAAAGTCAAAGGGAAAAGCCACGGAGGGGCCGAAATCGAGGGCCTGATTATGTACGCCGGCATTGATGCTGGTGCTGACCTCGGTGCCTCCACTCGCGTGGTATTTTTGCGGCTCGCTTTGAGTTTGGCGGTCTCCATGTAACGAAAGATCACGGATGGTGTTTTGCTGATGCTGATGGTGTCGTTGTTGTTTGTCCTGTTGAGAGACGGCCGAGCCGCTCAAAATGCCCAACCGGACAAGCTGTTGTCTTGGGCGGGCGAATCGCGCCCAAAGCCGGGCAGCGGACTGCGAAGTTGAGCGGAGGCGGTCGATGAGATCGAGGCCCGCTTGGAGTTCGTTGGTGGCGTCTCCGAGCAGTCTGGCCGGTGCATCTGGGTGAGCGCCCGGGGTTGCTTGGGTTTCGGCGTCGTACGCGGCCGTCAGGAAGAGAACAGTCAAGGCCGAGGACAGGAAATGGTTGAAGAGCGCTTGTCTGGTTTTGTAGAGCCCCGTCTTGGTGGCCAGGGTGTTCAGCGTGCGGATCGTTTTCTTGGCCAGCGCGATGGCGTCCATGATCAAGGCGGTATTGTTGCGGGCAGTCTGCGGGTAGATGAGGATGGGACGTAGGACAAGGATCTGAATCTGGTTTGATCGCAGGTAGAGCAGCGTCTTGAGATAGATCTCGGTTTCGTCCTGCGTCGACGTGAAGAAGACGTCGTTGTCGGACTCGATTTCGGGGCCGTCGAAGCGGACCGACGGATCGAGCTCCTCCCTCCAGTGGTGGACTTGATAGTGAAAGAAATTGAGCGCGTCTTTGGAGGGGATGTGTCCGCTGGCCAGCAAGTTGCGGTTGACGAGCGAGTTCCATCCCTGAGCACCCATGATGACATAGCTGACCATGGCGGCCAGATACGGCGCCTCGACGGGGGCGGGCAAGTCGACGTCCCGGTCGTTCAGATGGTGCGGCAGGCCGGCCGCAAAGTTGAACTGCCGGTCAAGCGCGAACAGGCTCCACAATTGACGGATCACTGCCTGTCGTTCCTTTGGGTCCGGCACCTTGGCCGTGAGGGTTTCGATCCGATATAAGCCTTCCTCCACGGCCGTGCGCGCGGCATACATGATCGCGCGGGCCCCGAGGACCAGGTCGTCGTTTGCGAAGTGGTACATGGCCTAGGTCAAGCGTCAACGAACGAGCAATCAACCCCCTTCCCATAAAGACGCTACACTTACCACCAGCAGCAAGAGCATTCGAAAGTCATAGCTTACGGTATGCTGAAAAACGCACGCGGTGATGCATGGTTCCACGGATCGATACAGCGTCTCGGACAGTTTGCTCCTCGTCCCGACCTGGGTAACAAGAGCGGTTGCCAGAATAACCTTCATCATCTCCAACAGACCACAGCGGCCGGAATCGCATGCCTGGGACCAGATTGATCGCTTGGCAGACCGGAGTAGGCTGGGCGTATTGGCCCTGATCTTCTCAAGTTGAGGAATGGCGTGGAGGACGCCGTAAACGTTCTGAAACACGTCCAGGCAGCGAAGCACGTCTTCGACGGTGAATTTGTCCAGCGACGTCTCGCCATAAAGCTCCGACGCGTCAGATTCTTGAAGCGGAGGCGACCCTGGAGTCTGGGGTGCTTCGACGTGCGACGGCGACGGACTTGTAGGAGTGGCGTCGTCTCGACTGGATGGAGTCAAATTGGCAAGCCTTGCGTCGGCCGTCACCATTCCCCAAGCGAAGCTCGTCGGACCTGCGTATATATCTGCCGAGTCCGCTGAACTAGGCTCTCTCTTCAATAGACTGGGATCGTTTGTGGTCCTCTTGTCGGAGTTGCCTTTCTGCTGCGTTGTTGGGGGCGGGCTCCGCGACAAGGTCTCTGGCAGTCCAGACACAGTAGCGTCGCGGAGTGTGGTGCGAAAATCATCCAACTGTCGTTGCAAATCGTCAATACTTGTAAACAACGTCACTGGTAGCCCGCCGCCATCTTGATCCTCTGGCGGTTGCTGCTGGTTCAAACTCGACTCTGTCCGGGTCGTGGCGGATGTTGTCTTAGTTGGGTAACTACAGGAGAGGTCCTGTTTCTTGCATCGAGCGCAGGGACGGTCGCCTGAGCACTTCAGCTTCCGGCCATGGCAATAATCGCACGCAGCTGCTGCATACGGTGCCCTTCTGTATGCAGCAGACTTTGCTCTCTTCGTAGCAGGTTCCATCAGGGCAGATGATGTGGACGTCGTGCTGTTGACTCTTGATCTTCCAGTGCAAGGATTGAATGACCTGCGAGCGTGAGTCCTAGCTCCTGGCACTTAAACGCCATTTGAAGCAGCAGCACCAAGATTTAGAACGCGGAATATGTGTCGCCGCTGGTTACACTTATTGCTGTAAGTAGGGGAGTACGCACTCCGGATTTGAAAATTCCCCAGTGCGGGGGCTGGTCCCGGCACCTTCAGCCTCTTCAACCAGCTGACAGCCAAAAGGAGCTGTGGGAACCCTACCGGGTGGCGAGGAGGAGCGGAATTGTGCAATCAAAAAGGTCAAGTTGCCAATCTGTACTCGCAGGCGCCGGTGAAGGGGTGTGCACCAAAATATGGTCAAAGTTTACATCGAGTTCGGGTTTAAAAGTTTGAAATCACAAGTCACTCGAAGTCCAACAGTTTCCGCGGTCATGTATTATGTTCTGACGTGAGTGCCCAAGTGATTAAATTCGAAGCCATTGACCCGTGGCTCTCTCTACGTCCTCAGATCCACGCGTTCGGGTCGCTGATCCTCGGCGTCTTATATCACACGCCGCTCCCCGTTCCCACAACTAATCACTGAAGGTGAGCCGGCGCACGGGGAATATTGTATTAGTATTATTCGCGCTCCCGTCCCAAACATAATCTTGCCTTCAGGATTGCGGCCTTACCCACTGACGGAAGAAAGCTCGGGTCAATTTTGGCTGTCGGCGAGGTAACTAGGCCTTGAAGCTGACGTTGGCGACGATGCAGCTCTGAAATGGAGAGCATCGACTTCCACAGATTTGCGTGTCCAGGCTGGCTGGGCCCGAGAGTAGTCTTGGTCTAGGATCAGGGAAGCATCAAAGCAGGTTGCTCATCCACAAGAATAGCAGGAGCCTGAACTTGGTACCCTGTCCAGACACCGGTATGTGAGATCCATCCCTGACTGTCGCTCACAAACACTGAAGCCTTCTACCATGACTGGAAATTGTGAAAGGCGGCGGCGCCAACAAACTTGCAATGCTGTTTCCGACCCGCATGATGTCCGTGCATGACGACGCAGAAGATGGGAGGTTGTAAGGCATCAGCATCCTCCTACTTGCCGCCGCACCCGCACAGTTCTGATGGCGGTCCTCCGCTGGGGGGCGTAACGCGTTCGCTCAAATGGAGGATTGAACAGAGCCCTCATTGTGTCGCAGTGAAACCTGCGAGTGAAGAGCGCATTGTGCCGTGTCTAATATGATGTAACGCTCCTGAATTAGTCCGTGCCTTGTCATTACTACGCCGGCATTGATACAACGCGCCTTGAGCGAACCTTGACAGGATATATCCTCTTTGTATGAGAAACTGTAGTAACCCGAGGAACAATGACCCGCCACCAGAAGCAGGAATGGTTTATCCAGCCGCTGGCCGCGAGATAGAAAGCACCATCCTGGATTCCTGTGTTCCTCGCACCCACTGTGGACGCAAGGCTCCCTTCCGACCGTCGTAGTCGTCCCTTGAAGGATTGCGACTATGGGCAATGCAGATCTCGGAACGCTAAGACGGAAAGCACCCCTGGTTCCGAGACGCGTTGGGTTGGGTTGGGTTGGGTTGGCCGGGGTTGAGCCAAGGTTGGGGAACTCGTGTTGGGGGTCACTGCTTCACCGTACGTACCTCGTATCCGGTACCCGTCGCACTCTTCCTAGCCCGAGACTTCCTAGACGTGCCCTTCGCAATAAATGAACATCCTTTCCACAGCCTCTCCAACGAAACATCGGACCATTCCGACCATTCGTGGTTACTGCGGAAGCCCTTTCTTGATGGCCGCGGTCTGGGGAAGTCCGTCGCCGGGCCGAGGCGATCTGATGACGTGCAGACCTATCAAAACTCCATCCCATCATGCTGGTGATGTGAGGCCGAAGTGATGAGGTGGCCCTGGGAAGCCCACTCATGTCAGCATTGCGTGCGCTGGGCCCCTGGCACCAGGCCGCTCCATCCTCTCGCGGATGACCAGGCAGGAATATGGGAAGGTCGTTATTCCGCTCTTGGCTATATCAAGAGCCCTCGAAGCACTCGCAACTCCTCGTCCCGGTTCTGTTGTGTGGTCCTTGCTGCAGTTTCAACCGTCCGCGAGAAAGCTCCAATATGTTGCCTGCTTACCTCGTCGTCTTGGCCTCTGCGGTCGTTGTTGTTTCATTTCTGTACGGTCACTTGTTCCATCCCCTGAGGAAATTTCCCGGACCTTTCTGGGCTGCTCATACGGATCTATGGCGGGTATATCATCTGTGGACCAGGCGGATGCCGGACACGCTGCTGAAGATGCACGAGAAGTACGGGCCAGTGGTTCGCATTGCCCCCAATGAACTGAGCTTCCAGAGCGTCGATATCCTCGGCGACGTATACAAGGGTGGGAGGAAGTTCCCCAAGAGCGACTTCTACCAGGGCTTCACCACTTTCCACCCCAACACGTTTGGTATGCTGGATGAAGAAGTCAGTATTCTGTGGATATATCGCTTCAGAGACACCCAGATGCTAAGTATAAATGCAGCTGCACGCTAAGCGTCGCCGTCAAATGGCACACAGCTTTTCGGTGGCGTCACTTTCCCAGATGGAAACCATCTACAACACCCACATCAAGAATCTTCTCGATGCCATTGACGCAAAGGGTTCTGAACCATTCAACTTGAAGGATCTCTTCGGATACTATGCCTACGACATTATTGGCGAACTGGTCTTTCACACCGAGTTCGGAAGCCAGAAGGCGCAAGATCCTACCCAATTACCTCCGATTAACGAGCACATCTTCCTGAGTTGCATGTTTGGTATGCTGCCTTCGCTGCTGCCGTACAGCATGCGCATCGCCAATCACTTGCCTATCCCATGGCTGCAAGACCTCCTGAACAGCAGGAAGCAGCTAAAAGAGAGGACCTCGGCGTGTCTTGACCGGGAGATGTCTCGACACAAGACGAGCGAAAAGCACAGCATCCTGACCAGACTGATTCGTGCAAAGGACCCGGAGATGGGTGAGGACTTGCCCAAGGTCGCGGTCGCTTCCGAAGCCTTTGCCTTTCTCGTTGCCGGGTCGCACACCACTTCTGGTACTATGACTCTCCTGTTCTACCATCTCTTGCATAATGAGAAGGCCGCGGAGAAGCTCACCAAAGAGGTGGACGCATGCGTTCCCCTGACGGAAGCCGCTGGTGATGCTTTACCGGGATACGCAGGATTGGAAGCGCAGCTTCCATACGCAATGGCCTCGATTCGTGAGAATTTCCGGATCACGCCTGTATTTACCATGCCTTTGCCGCGGACGGTCACCGACCCCAAGGGAGCTATGATAAATGGTTTCCAGGTCCCAACAGGGGTAAGTGGCGTTGCTTGCACCCTCTGACTGCCTTGCTGACCTTTCCCCTCCCAGACCAACGTATCTATGTGCAATTACGTGGTGCATCATGATCCTGCCGTTTGGGGTGATGACCACCACGTTTTCAGGCCCGAAAGATGGCTTGACCCGTCGAAGCCACTGTCTCCAAACGATCTAGCCCCTTTTGGCGTGGGCCATAGAGCATGTATCGGGAGGAACGTGGCGATGATGAGCATTGTCAAGATTTTGGCGGCAGTATGGCGGCGGTACGAGCTTGAACTCGTGGATCCAGACGAGAAGTTGGTGGTGGAGAGTGTCGGAATAGGGGAGAAGCAAGGCCCGCTGATGGTGAGAGCAAAGTTGAGGACAGGTTGAACTTTTCATGATGCTAACACGCTCAAACTCACCAATTGAATAATGGTTGAATGTAGAGACTCGATGAGAGGGACCTTAGGTAGCTGGCTGCCGAACCATGCATTTGTTACGATATTCACCTTCCTTCCATGGCGCCAGATCAAGCTTCAAGTCAGAGACCTCCTGGAAGCCATACTTTTCGTAAAGTCGCAGTGCCATCGGCGCGCTCTCAACATAGACTGCCAGACCCCTATCGTCCGCCCGCTCTAGGCCCCAATTCAGTAAAAGGGATGCGGCCCCTTGCTTCTGGTACTTTGGACTTGTGCCCACAGCAGCCAGATCTTCGTGACTGTCAGACTAGTCCTCGGCAAGCGAGAGGAAATGAACTTCGACGAGGCTGTATACAGTAACTTACAGGCATACGGCTGATTTGTTCCGACAGCGGATGCGACCACCTCATGTCGCTTCCTGACACTGTTGTGAATCACTCTGTTGCCCAGATCCTTGTTCGCGTCACTCGGCAACGGGAATTCACGCATCAACATCTCCTCCTCGATCTCCTCTGAGCTGCGCGGAGGATAAAAATGCCATATTGCGAAACTCGCAACGTCACCGGTCAACGCGTCTTTGACGACCATTAGGTGACAGCTGAGATCGTTTTCCATGTCGGCTTCGTACGACTGCACAAAATGGGTGATTGAGGTCAATGTCGGCCCTTTCGGGAATATGACAGGAAAGCCATGGTCCTGTGCGCAGGCTTCGAACTGTACACGGGCGACAGCCTCCAGATCTGACGGCGACGCAGGGATGAGAGCGAAAGCGGGCATGGTGTAGTTCTTCCCCCTTGCGTGAATGGCCGTTGGAGGACTCAGCACAGAAATCGTTTCACTCTGGGCTTCAGCTTCGGCATCAGCATCGCGGTCCTATCGCAAGGGTCTGCGGCCTTGGTACTCACCCTTCTGTCGACTCAGGCAGAGTCTACGCCCATATATTGGACGTGTGGGTTCTGCCGAGCAAAGTTGAGAGCTGCAAAGCGACAAGGGCTCAGGCGAACTTTTTCGACCTTGGCTTGCCCACTCGGCAGTAGGCAAGCTCCGGTTGGGTGGCGCCTGCCTAAGGTTTGCTGATTCCCGGGGCTGACGCAGGGACCAGCCAGTCATAAGCGGCAGCTGCCATTGGCGCCGCTTCCTGCTCTGTGCGCCCATCAAAAACTCCTCAGCCGGCGCCCGCAGCTGCAACTCTTGCCCAGCAAGCCACTTCCTCTGATCTTGACAGCCCCCCTGTCGCAGTCCCTGGGGGCTCCTGGCGCGCAAATCGTTCGCTCGCTGAGGTGGGTTCTCAGAGCGCAGCTGGTGTTGATTCCTTCTCCTCTTGCATATCGTCTTTCTGCGGCTTGGGTTTTCCACTCGCGCGTTCGGAATTACTGCTGGCCCCGTTGTCAATCTCCTCTGCGCTCAATGGCACGAGGGCAGTGAAACCTCCTGTCGGAGCATGCCTCATTGTGCCCCCGTAAGCCGACGTCTTACCAGCTGTCGCATTCTGTCAGAATCGCCGCATACGCCGTGCTCGAGCAATCACCACAATGACGAACGCACACGCCCATCCTATCCCTCCTGCGATCCCGCATGATCTCTTTACGCAGGAAGTTCCTCCCTCACCCACCTTGACAAATCCCGACATGATACTACCATATCAGCGACATCTGGAAGCCAGTCCGACTCCGCGTGCTTCGTCGCCGACTCTACATTCCTCCCCGCCTCCGCTACGGCCAGACTCGGCCGTCTCACTGGGCTCGTCCCCACCAGAGCTTGAGCCTGCGATCGAGCTGGGCATTGCGACGACCGTGAGACTGCCCTCTCGCGTTGTTCCTCCTATCAACACCAACTACTATGGTTATGAACACGGAGCGCCCTTGAGCGATATCGGCGAGGAAGAAACCCCAAGGTCGAGGAAGAGCCGAAGGACGGGGACCCCGACTGCATCAGATCCCCCGTCACCGACTCCTGTTGGGCCTTTGATGCGCGCGGCGCGAAGGTTGAGCAATCGTTCCTCCTCGAGCAATGGCTCCGATTTGGGCAACTGGGAGGACTTCGATACTTCTAAGATTATGAATGAAAGGCTGGCTGCGGATGTAGCCAAAGTCCCAGATGAAGAGGTTGACGATGCTGAAAGCAAGAGAAATAGTGTGGTTGCGACAAACGGGGAAGACGAAATGGCTCTACTCAACGAACGAGCAGAGCGGATTCTCGAGCACGCCAGGAAGAGACTGACCCATATGGAGGACAACCTCAGCAAAGCCCGTCACAGCATCCTCCTGTCTTCGAGGTCTTCGCCAAACATGAACGAGCTACACCAGCCCGCCGGCGGGCTATATCGTTCAATCTCTCTGGCGGGGGCGAGCCAGCGAAAGGCGAGACCACTCCATCTCGTCAACAGAACAAATTCGGTCGTACACGCTAGAGGCGGTAGCGACACAACGACAGGCAACTCTGGGTTGAAGCGCCTCTCCATGATCCAGGAGGTCAGGTCTGCAAGCGCTCTTGAGTATGGTCGCAGACAGGAATCTCCACAACAACTGCACTCCCCACCGTCTACACTGGCAGGTGGTTTTTCGCCAGCCAGCATCCGCAGCTTCAACTCACCTTTGCAAATGCTCAAGGAGGAAGAAAGTGCGCCTAGCACGACCAAGACTTCACCAGAGTCTTCTACTCCACGAGGCCTCGGCATCAACACTTTATCAGCTGTGTCCAAAGAAGATGTTTCGGTCATTACGAGCAGTCCTACGACGGCTTTGGCGCGCTCGTCGTCGGTGATGTCGAACCGCTCGACCAAGGAAATCCGCGAGCAAATGTCCACTCTGCAAGCCAAAATTTCCGATTTAAAGGATAGAGCGCAGGCTGACAGCATGAGGAGAAAAAGCATGCAGAGCATCAGAACACCCAGTCCGTTTACGAGTGCTCAGGCACCAGAGCAATGGTATACGAGTTCCCCTGAATATAAAGAGGCTGGCAGTCCTATCAACACTAACGCCGGCATGGGCTGGAGCCCGTCCCGATCGAGAAAGCCATTGGACATTCATGTTACACCAATTACACCACAGGCGCAAACTTATCTCAACGTCGATCTTTCAGCAACAAAAGATTCTAGCTACTTGAGTGAAGCAAGGACCGACAAGAACACCCCTAGTCTCCACAAGTCGGTGCACGTGCAACCCGAGCTGCTCGAGAAGCCGACTTCGATCATTCAAGAGTCTGTGTACGAAGATGCCGCGCAGGAATTTGACGATGACGAACCCATCGCTGCGTCAGAAGAAGAGCAGGTCTACCTAAATGAGGTCCTGGAAGAGAGCCTCCAGGATCTCGAGCCCGATGTCCCCGACATTCCTGAACACTTGCTAGCAGCAGAGGGCGGGGCAGAGCGTCACGAAGACAGACTAGACGCGTTTGACTACGAGAACATGTTCCTTCACAGCGCTCTAGGAAACTATGCGGGTGCCGGGACCAGAAGTGAAACTCCAAGCGACAGCGATTGTAGCAGTGTGGCAACAACTCGGGTAAACCAGAATACGCCGACTGTGGACGAGGAGGAAGGAGAGACACAGTTAGATGAAGAAGCTGGCACTGACGAAGAAGCGGCGTCAACACCGATCCAAGAGACATTCGCAAGACTGGGAAACCCTTCCGACGCTGTCGTTTCTGACCCACTTCGGAAGCCGTGGACAAAGGCGGCACGTAGCAATAGCATGGATTCTCTGTCCACAGTCGCCACCTTCGCAACAGCTACAGAAGGGGCAGGTGCAGAGGCCGAGGACGAGGACGAAATGCCCTCTGAAATCCTGGGCTGGGGTAATGGAGCCGGGTTCCCTCAGCCGCCAATGAGCCCGAAAAGCGAAGCCACCTCTTCTGTATGGCCAACACCACCCTTGACCGGACGCGGTCGGCAAACTCAGGTCAGATCCCCGCGCAGCATTCAGACGCAAGGGACAATTGTTTCGAATGGCATACCCACTCCTCCAGTCCAGTCGCCGAACTCGACCCTCACTACGCCGAAAGCGTCAAGGCAGGCTAATGCGCAAAGCGAGGTGGCTGTCGACCACCCAGCTAACACCGAGATCCTGATGGAGAGTCTGATCAAGCTAGCGGATCCAGAGTTCAAGGTGGGCATTGGACCAGGGTCAGTGACTTTCTCCGATGTCGATAAGGATCTTGTGCTCGATCTATTGCGGGCGGTGGGCGGGGTGTGTAATGAGATCCTGAAGTCGGAAAAGAAGCAGGAAATTCGTGCCGCCAAAGTGCTGAGGCGGCGACTGGACGAATCACGGAAGCTTCTTGAGGGGCGAGCCGACGATTGACGAAGGTGTCTTGCTGTTGCTTTGCAAAGTCTGGTCCGACCTATAGCTGAGCGCGGTGGGTTCCAGCAGTTTGGCTCTGGCCTGTCACAGTTTGGCAATAGTTCACTACTAACCGGGGTTTTATTCCAAATAACGAGGATAATGTCTGAAAGTTCGGAAGGGATGTGTCACTTGAGGAGGCGGTCAAATTTGGTTTGGATCATATGCTACTATACCCCAGTAATGTTAAGGATCGTCTCAATGCATATGTTTATTGCCTCATGGCGCACACGACATGGCTCCAATCCACCGCACGTGCTGTTATCATGCCCTCGTTGGTCCGAGGCGATTAGATTTCGGCAACCAGAGGCGACTGGGACTTGCTCTAGCTGGATCCGATTTGTACGAGATTCCCATTTAGGCGACAATGTGGGTAGCGAGGCGCCTGCGGTCCGAGAAGACGCGGGATGAACCTCGTCTTAAAGTTTAGTCAAATGTGAGGAGTCACATTTCAGGCTTCAGCAAACTCTGATAGAGCTCCCACCCGGCTCTTTCTAGCGACGATGATGCATGCAGCCAGCGTTCGGGGACCTCTTTGACAGTTGAAACGAGCAGAGACAAAGGGAGGCACACGGCAGACGGACCCCTCTTTTCTGAAGGCTCAGTCAAAGTCAGTTCACTGCTGCCTCACTCCCGCTTGGCTCTTGGCCCGCGACCGCTTTGCCCTGGCCCTGGCCCTGAGGAAGATGCAATCATTTTCGCCTCTGAGATCCCTCGTAGCGAGATCTCAAGTGTCTCATATGCATATCCACCCACCAAGCGAACGAGCGGGTCGCTACAAACCGCAAGTCAATCTGCCCTTTACCAACTCGGGGACGCTGGGGGCCAATTTAGCGAATCGAGCGGCGACATCAACACCTCGTTGGCCGTATTTGTATCCTACGGCCCTCCACAACACCTGAACTGATCGAGTGTGGATCTCTCTCCCCTGGCAGGGTGGAGCAGTTCCATCCCCGGGTTGGATTGACAGGGTCGCTATCGTATACTCTGCTTCAGCTGACAGCTTGGATATCATCTCCCCGCCCGAGCCTAGCGCGCAAGAAATGTCCCAATCCGGTCGTGTCGACAGCCGATGCTCATGTTCAACGTAGACATGCTCCTGATCATTGGTCCGAATGAGGGCTCCGCTCTCTACATTGTCTGAACAAGACTTTGTGCAAAAGGCCGGAAAGAAACAGTGGAGCAGGGCTTTCGCGATCGCCATATCATTTCGTGCAGTGGTCGAGAGAGCCAGGGAGGTATACTCGGAGGGATACTTATTCTGCCTGGATCGTCATCCAGGTCGGTGTTTCGTCTCAGTCAAAGCCTTCCTTTCGTGGTGATACCCTACCCGCGCGCTGTCTCTCTCTCTCTTCTAGCATTTGTGACTGTACTTGTCTGTACACATTGTTTCATCGCAGAGCCAACCTATCCTCCACCAACATTACTCCCAAGTCGGATGCCTGAAGTCTAGCGTCGCACATCACATATCTCTTCAGTGGTTCGACAGGATCAAATATGGTGTGTTATCATCCTCTACCTCATCGCGCACCATGTACTCACTGACAACTTTCAAGGCCTTCGACAAGAACCACCTAGAATGTCAGGACTGGTCATCGCGCCCACGGCCAGTCTTGCCCAGAATCTCCGACTTGCTCGGAGATAGAGTGACGGCGCCATTGCTGCCACCACTCATCGACTTCGCTCAAAGGCCGTACCCGTCGCGTTCAAATAGCTTTCCAATGTTGCGTGCGGACCAAGTTCTTCTACAGCCATCGTCGCCGCCCTCGCCTTGCAGAGGTCCGACTTTGCATCCTATAGCCCCTGACAACAGGAGCGCGTATGCGCTCGGCTACCCCTCCTGGAATCAGATGCCATCACCGTCGCTGACTGTCGGTCACTCGTCGTCGGTATCTTCCATGGACACCGACGCCGAGATGGGGCTTGATCTCAGCAGCCTTGAGAGAACGCTCAGCCAAGGAGACCATGACTCTACTGTCGTTGTCAAGTGTGCACGTAACATGCTCGAGAACTCCGAAATCGAGCCAGCCTACGTTCAAGGCTGGTTTCAGCCGGATAACGAATACAGCAAGAGATTGGAGGAAAATCTCCAAGGAATGAAGCTCCCAGACCTTGTCGAGGCCTTCTTCTATCGCGACGAGACCCGCGCCCTCTACGGTGATCGGGTGATTATCCCGCGCAGACCGGCGGCGAAGGAACAGGAAGCCTCTGAGTCCCTCAAGACCGAAGATACAGCCCACCCAGAGATGCCAGAGAAGCTGAACAACAAGCAAGAGAGTCAAAAGAAGCACGGAGAGCAGGAAGAGGCCAGGCGAAACCGGCATCGCAGTTGCCAGCACGATAGCCACGCGAGATGTCCCGAGGTCGCCGCCAAGTGCGGCGCCGAACACGCCAAGTCAATAAAGGAGACCAGAACCCAAGCGGGCAAAGGGCCCGGGAAAGACGAGCAGCTGTACGCCGCCATCTACACGCAGGAAATGGCTGCCCGGCTCGTACAGGCGCTCAATGACAGGTGCATACGCGCCGAAACCACGGTGCGACTACTGCTTCAGACCTTGCAGTCAACACGACAGAACAATACCTCCTACGATACGCCCGAGGCCGATTACCTCCACTACGCCTCGCCCAGGGCTTCGTTCGACAAGCCCAGCTACGTGGGGCTCAAACGCGGCCGAGGAGACGACATGGAAGATGATCGCCAGCGGGCTTGGACACGAATCCGCTGCGACAGCGATTGGTCTGACAGCCGTGGTTCCTCATTCACGGAGTAGAGCATGCATGCAGGATTGAGAGTGAACAGAAAAAGCCATGTCATCTGGACATGCGACGACGCCAATACCCTCGTTTTCAATGTTTTGGTGGGAGGGGCACGACAGGATGATAGAGAAGGGGGGTTTACCGCTAACGCCCACGAACAGTCTCGCGCGCAAGCACAACGGTGCTTTTGAAAGATCAAAAGAAAGATGGAAGATGGAATATTGTACAACATAGTCTCGGCACCATATGCCTTGTCAGGAGTTACCAGATATGATGAAATGGATGATGGATGATGCGCGATGGGCGATGGGCAATGGGCGATGTGTGATATGTGATTATGAGAGGCATCGCCCATCGCGAATGGCCTTAAGCCATATGCCCAATTGGAGGACGTGTATACCCGTGGTGAACGCCGTCGGCGTCAGATAAAGAAAAAAGTGTGATATACTTTCCTTCTTCTGCGCTTTAATTAGGGGCCTAGGATATACTACTAAATACCCGAATGTTAGAATTCCTTCGATTCTCTCCTACCGGTTTGTGAACGAAGTGATCCAACTTTTCCTTTTCACGCGGAGTACTCGGTACACAAGGGGGGCCTTGTTAGATCTGGCCGGCGTACCCCTGAAAAGTACATACATGGTCATTTTACGTGCATGGATGGGGCGCAGATCGTTCTGATTTTGTTTCGGATCGCGGTGGATTTTGGACTGACAAGTGCGCGTATGTAGGAGGTGACATTGACATTGACATATGCAGCTAGCGATGAGTTCCGCCACCCTCCGCCCGCCCGCCCAACGATTCTCATACTGTATCCAGCAGCCAAGGACGTAGATGTGTGTTCACATGACAAGAGCAAGGAGCATGGCCTGCACAACACAGGACTGCGCGGTCTTCGATGTTGCTTTGGGGTTCTGTCGATGACCACTCCTTCGCCGTTTGATAATGGATGACTCTTAAGCTTGAGTCACGATCTGGCTGATATTTGCCTTCAGGGCGACAGGCTTCTGCAAGTCTTTTAACCGGGACATCATCATCTCCTGTGTGTGTTTTATCATTGCTTCGGTTGGTTGGTTGGCTGGTTGGTCAGTCGTCGACATTCGACCAGGCATTGTGCGCTAGCGTCCCAGGTACAGTACTACTAACAAGCAAAGAGCTGTGTCCTGGACTGTGCAGTAGCTCCACACGTGTTGTAGCCAATCTGGAACAAACAATCGGCCGTGTCTCCTGGGTTGAGATCACGAGGATCAAGCTCCTGCTCCTGCTTTCGGCGCTCGGATCGGCTCTTTCGCGTATCGGTGTAGACTCCAATGCTGAGGACAGATGAATAAGGGCATGGATGCAAGAGAATGGATCGCAATAGCTTCCGGACGTGACGTGGCTACGAGTCCCCTCTAATCCTTCTAGAGGTGGAAAACGTCGTCTTTCCCCTTTGCCCCAGGGGTGTGAGCCTCGGATTCAAGCATTCACGACGCTCCTCAACGCGAAGTATCAGGCCTGCTAGGCGTCGGGAAAAGAGTGCCTGAAGCTTCCGCGCGAGAATGTGCTCCATCCGCTCCTGTCGCAGCAGCTTCTGCCAGAGTGAACGGGACACACGAGCCGACAGGTGGTGAGCAGTCCAAGGCTGATGAAAGAGTTTGCCTGGTGTTTTCTCGTACCTCACAAAAGAGACCGTGTCCAATATTCATCCACCGGAACATACAGGAAAGAACCAGTCCTAAGTAGTGGTCGTCAGGCTCCGGGTGAACACGCACCTGCACCCACTCATGCCTGCATCCAGCGCCAAACGTGCTCAGCCTGGTTCGCGGTTCGCGGTTCGCAGTCGGCCGCCGCTCCCGCGCGTTAGGCAACGTGGCTTTTTGGGGCGTGGCGGTCAATGCGTCTGAGTTTCTGTATATGCTTGCATGAGCGCAACCATTTCTCCCCCAACGCCACAATGACTTTCCGTCCTTTTGAACGCCAACGAAGATATGTTGGAAGCGAGGCCGTCTGGGATGCCTGGGTCGCTCTGCCAAGAGGAAGATTATGAAGTATGTAGAAGGTTCGTCCGGACGCCGTTGAATATGAGAGGAGGCTCGCGTAGATGGGCTGTGGGAAGTTGGGGGCGTTCTAGGTATCGACGTGGACATGGGGATTATACACTTCGACCGTCTTACTCACAATGAGTAGAGCAGATTCCTGTCGCCCAAATCCTCGACTGAGTGGTCCATACGTACATACCCTCTGATGTATGTGGGCTTGCCCCTGTGGTATGTACCGTGGCGCCCGCCAGCTACCCGGGGTTGTTTGGTTGTGGCTCCACACTGGCCACGAGTCAAACAGGATCACTCATGCGGTGTCTGCCTCGGCGGGCGGGCGGCTCGCCTGCCAGATAGTATACATAAAGTGTGCATAAGGCACTCTGAGACTTGTGTGACTGTCCAGTTTCGAGCGGACGGAGAAGACGCGCAATCACCAGTGCGAGGGTGTGTGCCTTATTTCTGAGCAAGCTCCAATTCTTCATCCTCATCACCCTGTGAGCGACCACTTCGACCTACATTATTGCCTTCAAAAGCAGCTTAACTGTGCTTCTCGTGTGTTTACCCGATCCAGGCTTGACGGGAGATGTTGGCAAGTTGCGTGGAGGCGTGGCACGCACCGCACCCACGTGGAAGCTGCCGGGTTTCTCGTCCGGGGACTGCCCACGCTTTCTTGGTGCAGTTTGATGGCAAGCTCGACAAATGTGTACTGGACCTGAACCTGGAACTTTGTGATCATTGCGTGAAACTCCGCGAGGTCGTAGTACTACAGGACTACCTTCTTGGGCAACCTCTTCCTCCTCCATCCGTCTTCCTGGACCTTCTCGTCGGCGCCCATGCGCTTTCACCGGAAGGAATGATGGAAAAGTATTCTGTACCGTCCGGGAAGTGTACCACTCTCAGTCAGATTAGCGGTATTGGTCGAAGAACATGGGATGCGTTGGCTCAGTCCGCCCGGTTTCTGACAACTATCACACCGACCTGCCGGCCGGTCCCGACTCGATGGTCAGCATACCGTTGAGGACGTTGGCATCGAGCTCGGGCTCCAGCAGAGGATTCTCGATCCCTGGTCCGTCGATGTTTATCCTTGAAGCTTAAAGGCAAGCTGGAAAAGCAGTGTACAGAAGGTGAGACGGTTACGGGGCCTTACAGGCCTTCCGACGGTCATTACACTCAAGTGCGCAGTCACGTGGGTCTTTTGTCACAGTTCTGTGACTCGATTCAGAGGACATGAAGGATTCAAAGGGGTCGGGGCCGACGCCTGACTGTATAGTTACGAAGACCTATGGCAATATTACCAGCGCGTCCCGAACACTCATACGGTCTGTGACGCCTTGGCAGCGTCTTTACAGACCCTCGGATAACCTTTCTAGTCACACCTCGTACCTAGCCCATATTCGCTTACTCATTCCTCTTCCCACGGTCCTTGACCCGAGCACTGATGGACATAATCAAGGCTGGGGACTGAGACTCGTCCACCCTTCAAGGTGGGATGAGCCCGCTCGACCGCCACATCAAGATAATGCACAAGGGCTATCCTACACAATCGACATGGCCAATCTGGAACGTCAAACAGCGACGTCTGGTCGGCCGAAACATCAACGACGAGGTTTGATTTACCAGGACCTGTGGCTATTAAAGGGAAAGAGAGCCTTTGAAAAGACTGCTCATGTTTGAATCGGAATACCCGTATGCATTCCACGTGTCTCACTCAGGCCAGATATACATTCCTCACGGCCAACCCCCATTGACCTTGAGGATCTGACCGGTCACATAGCTAGACTGATCACTCAACAAGTAGAGAATGGCGTCGGCCAGCTCCTCCGGCTCTGCGAACCTCTTGAGCGGGATGAGCGGATACACTTCTCTGCTCATGTCACCTCTCTCGGCATCGTCGAACTGGGCCTGCGAGAGCGGCGTCCTCACCCCGCCGGGGGCGACCAGATTGACCCGGACGCCGTGGGGGGCAAAATCCAGCGCCCAGGTCCGCGTGAGACCCAGCACGGCATGTTTGCTGGCCACGTAGGCCCCCAGGGTCTGGAAACCGTAGTACGACGCGCTGCTGCCGATGTTGACGATCGAGCAGGCGCCGCTGTGGCAGGGTTTCCAGTCCCAGGCCACCCTGGCACCCGCGTCCGCTGCGGGTCCCTTTTTCCTGTGGTCTTCCGCCTTGGACCGGTCGGCCAGGATGTGCCGGAGCAGTTCTGTGCCGACGTTCCAGGTGCCGTTGAGGTTGACGTCGATGGTCTGTTGAAAGGTCTCGTCGTTTTCCAAAATCCCCCCGCTCGACGGGCAGATGCCGGCCGAATTTACCAGACCGTCTATCTGCGGCGTGCGCGACAGGATGGCCCTGAACGTCTTGCTGACCGATGCCCGGGACGAGACGTCGACCGAGGGATACCGAAACACCTTGGCTTCGGCATTGTTTTGCCTCGCCGCCTCCGCGATCGAGTCGGGGAATGCCGTCGCGCGGTCGAGCAGGTGCACCGTTGCGGAGCGAGCGAGCAGTTTGTGCGCCGTGGCCAGGCCGATGCCCGACGCCGCGCCCGTCACCGCGTAGGCTCTGTTGGCGAAGGATCTCGACGCCATTCCGTCACGCGAGCTAGAGTTTCCCTCTATGATTGGATCTCTCTAAAAAGCGAAAGAGGAAAAGGGAATGTATTGAACCGGGTGATGTGATGCCACAGACAGGGACAGATGGCTGGCAGTCTGTACCAAAAGGAAAAAGAAAGAAAAAAGACTGCTTGGGACCTTCTGAGAGTGAGGGATGATTAGACAAAGCTACCTTCCCCCACACAACTCACCAAAGTCGGATCCTTGACCTTTGTCCAGAAAATCTTCCAAGAAGCAGCATTGGCAAGTTTTTTTCTCGCGACCTTTTCAGGGCTTCCTGCGCGTCGTCGGACGACGATAGAGATGTTTGTCATATGTATTCCACTTGTCACGGAATCAGCGTGACCAAACACCCAGCGAAAATAGAGCGTGCCATTTTGGTCGGTGGTGACATCCCCGGCGGACCCAACAGTAGTTACTGTAGTAGTGGAGACCAGCCCCCGCAACTTCGACTCCTGGCTTGTTAATCCCCGTGAGGATCAGGTCGGCTTTTTTTCTGGAACCTTGGGTTCCTGCGCAAGAAGCCTTTGGTCAATTCAATGCAAGTAGTCATAATAGCACGATGTTCAATCCCCAGTCGGTGCTAAGTGCCGGCAACAAGTCAGGCTTCTCGGAGTGGATCCCTTGCCCCGTGGTGGATCTTTCATGTGGTGCCTCCAGGTTAAATGTGTCAGCACTTCTGTTTGTCATACATGTTGATGAAACCCCGAACGCTTCGCCGGGGAGAGAGAAGAGAGAGAAGACGGCCGACCAGGCTGTGTCTCTATCGCGCCTGTCTCATTGTTTGGGTTTCGCTATAATCATTCTTTAATCCTGGGGGCGGGGTCGAAGAGGAGTTGGCAATACTCAATGCAGATGGTGGTAATAAAACGTCGTGGAAGGCAGAGGGTGGGTTTCTACAGTCAGGAAATACCGTACATTATTGAATATGAGATTTCGTGTGCTCGGTGAAGCAACAATATGGTAGACATATACCCATAGGTTATCACTTAACCTGGCATAAAACACACAAACATTTGCTTGATCAATAGTCGGCCTGCCACGCCGGCATTCAGCATTAGCGGCTTGATTGCAAACATCCGTCGATGCGCGGCGCCGGATTAATGACAATTGCTCTGGCTTGCGCCTCTTATTGACATCCTTTGCTGGTACCCAGTCATGCTATCTCTGCCAAAGCTTCCTGGTACATCCGCATCGTCTGCTCCGTCATTTCGACGGGCCCGTCTGGCGGAGCAGTAGGAATTCGGTACGATCGCCCTTTCGCCACGATGTTCTCGTACCCGTCGAACTTGAGCTCCCGGTACTTGTCGAAGAGGGTGCGGTCAAACCGCCAGGATCTGCTCGCGTAGAGACGAATGTCGTGCGAGAGCTTCAGGACCGAAGCAGGGGTCATCAGGATGTCAACGAGGTTAACAGGTTTGCCGTTGCGAGGAGCACCGTCTTTGGAACAGTGGTCTGGGTTTTGCTCTTTTCCAGCACCCTTTGGCGAGCCCGATTGGTTACTCAGCGTGAACTCATTGTAGATGCCGAATGGATTTCCCGCGTCTTTTGCCGCCTCATCCGCTGATTCATCGACAAAATCGGCGGACCCGGGCGGACTATTTGTCGTGTGATCGTTGCTCTGGTTCTCAAAGGCCGTGTCGATCGCGCGGAAGATGTTCCAGATTCCAAAGTAAGCCCTGCCAGGCGGGACTTGGGCGAGGACCTTGGAGACGTCCGGAACTTCGATCACGTACGAGTTCATCATGTCGCACAAGAGTCGGTCCAAAACCGCCGAATTGTTGTAATACATGATGACTTTGTCTCTCAGCTCCGAATATGGGATCCAATCGATCACGGCCGAGTGTGGAACTGATAATTGAAGCTCGGTGGGCTTGTAATTCGCGCCTAGCAGGTTATAGGCATCGTACGAAGGGCTGATACGCCATAGAAGAATCGGTCCAATAATCTGAGGGACTTGGGATTTAAACCAGACTGAGGAGGACCCCGGCCATGCGTTCTGGACGAACAGAGACATGATGGTGGAACACGAACGGACCAAGCTGTTGGTGAGGTTTCGTCAGCAAATCCCTCGCCACAATCACGCGGAGAAAAGAGGGAAAACGCTTGCCTTTCCCGACTATATTTATCTGGGCTGGCATCGAATCGACAGCGCAGTTGTAGTTCGAGAGTCTCCATATGCCGGCCGAAGGTTGAAGAGGAATGGTTTTGGCCGAAATGGGCGTCGGAAAAAGGTGAGAAGTGACCGGCGGGAAGGCTGAGGTTCGTCTGCGCGGGTACGCTGTGGAGAAGGGAGTTTGTGCCTCGGTGTTCTGGTCGCTGCAACGCACCGTGATCGACAGCTTCGTGAGTCTGTGTGGGAACATCCGCATGCAATGTCTGGCTGGCCAGATGGGCGTATCTAGAGTCTGGCATGTCACCCGCGGGTGAAGACACTCTTGTCGCCGGGTGAGGCGAGAAAAACGTAGCTGTGAAAGCCTGGGATCCAAGAGGTTCTTGGTAGAATGCATTGGCATTTGGTCCATGCCATTCTGGGGCCACTGCTTGCGCTCCGGGGCTGGGAACACCTCCAACATCATCACCGAAGTGCTGGGGAAGGAGATCCCGGTCGTTTTCTGTCCCGGCCTCATACTGCCGATCTGCCGAGATGCGAGAATTAGACATCTCTGAGCTGTTGTTGCTCGATGCTTCTGTTCCATGGCCTTAGAAAAACTGTGTCATCTGCACCTCTCAATCGAGACAACACTCACCATGCCCCATGATGGGGTGCAGAGCCGCAAATTCGGCAGGCTCGTCTAAGACGTTACCGTAGTCGAAATCTCCCGGGCTGGAACCATCGAACCCCAGATGACTCGAGACCAACGTGGGGTGCATATCCCCCAATCCAGGGGACTCCAGGTCGTCCTGGCCATTGACATTGAGGATCTTGCCAACCTGAGCGCCGACGGTGTGTAGCGAGCAGGCAAGCTTCAATATTTGCGCCCGCATTTTCAGAGTGGCCGCTCGCAAGTCTGCAATCTCCTTTGCCAGGGCTTTATTACGGGCACTTTCTGATTGAGAGCTCGCCTCTGACGCCTTTTCGAGACTCTTGATGTAGAGGGTCTTTCGCTCCCGAAAATGCCGCTGTGACAAGCGATTCCGGATTCTCCTGTTGCGGAAACTGAAGTCAGTCAACGGCAAACACCGCAAACGGGAGCAGGACGTGCCCGCATCGTTACGGCTTCAGCAAGGGAAGATCCAATTGCACCTCCTGGAAGCTTCATCCATCTCATCCCATCCTTCGAACGTAGCTGCTGCTTCCACCTCGACCGCTTGATTCTCTTTTCGGCGCCTCGGCATCGCAGACGGACGGTGTAGGATAGGTTGAAGGAGATAGATTGGAAGAAGTTTCGAGGAGAGCGCGCGATGGTCTTGGACAGTCAAAGACAAGCAAGGATGGAGGATGTGGAAAACGTCAAAGATGCAGAGTCGAGGTTGCTGGTGGCTTAGTGGTACCGCGGATCGAGGATACCTAGGTTTGAGCTGAGAGCTGGGGACCCCGCGGGGTCATCCTAGGTAGGTAGCATCTGTTAATTGGCTCTTCCTCGGCTAGGCTGGCCCTCCCTACCCCTCAATAGATGGCTCGATAGGGCCGCGACTCCCATCTGACCCTCCCTGATGAACCCTCGGGAATTAGGGAGATCTCTGATCTTGGATTGTGACCCATGCTTGTTCGGACTCTTCTCTACCCGGTTGTTGACCACTCCCAAAACCGGGTCTAGCCACTGCATCTTAGGAGCAAGGCAGAGAGCTGCCATCTTGCTATCACACGACTCTTCCAGGGCAGGATGAGGGAGACTACTCGAGTGCGGGAGGGAGTGGGGGTGACTGCCAATGTACCGAGTTCTGGATTCGCGCTCCCTCTCTTGCTCTCACTTGGACCGAAACAGCCCATCAATCAACGACAATCAACAGTAATAGAGTTGAATTAGCTAGTACAATTTCACCAAGCCTCTGCGACTCCTGGCTTTCCTCGCTTCTTGGGCCTCTATATACAACAAGTCAGTGACCTCCCAAACATTACTATGCCCAACACCTAGTCTCGCCTCTGAACCATCATCCCCCTACCATTCAGTAGGTCCGCTCGCTGAATCTGCTCAGGATGTTGCAACCTCTTCTGCATGCGACGAGGCCCGTTGCTCGTTTAATCCCTCCTCGATTTGCTTCTCCGCGACGTCGATGTCAGGTCGCGCACCAGGCCCGGCTTTCCCACTCCCGTACACCTGCTTGGGAGTATGGCCCGTCAAATACTTGTCGTAGTCCTTCATGCACAGGGCTGCGATCACGGCCACGCCGCCGATGGCCAGGGCTGCATAGTAGACAAACGCAAACGCATCGGCGTAGGCGTTCTCCACAGCAAGGGACACGGCGACTTGGATCCGCTCTGTGATGCCAGGGACTTTGGCAAATGCCTCTGCCGATTGTGACTGGATCGCTTGGAAAAGAGGCACGAGCGAAGATTCGGGAAGGCCTGCTTCAAGGGCTGCTCGGCTCACATATGCAGCAATCTTGGCTTTGGCCTTGGAGTTGAGGATCGCGACGAAGACAGCGGTGAACACGGCGCCGGAGACGGATCGAAGGCCCGAGAGAACAGCTGTGGACGCCAACGTATATCAGCTTCAGTGGCCCCCGATGATACATGGGAGATCGACGACGGGTAACACGTATACACCGACGTACCATAGACCATGCCAATATCCACGTCCTTCGCATCAAGCTGGACCATAATGGTAGTCCCCGTTTCCAGCCATCCAATAGGGAATGCCGTGAGGAATGCAAATGCTATAGCTTTGTCCTTCTCGGAGCGGCGGGCTTGAGAGAGGGCGGCGGTAAAAGCAAGGCTGAAAAGTAGAAGAACCAATACCTGACGGCGCAGATGCTTAATGATCGAGACGAATGGAAACAACAGCATGATGCCACCCCAGATCCCCCAGCCGACCGCTGTCTGCCGGTGTCAAGGTCAGCCGCTATGGCAAACGCCGGATCTGAAGGGACGGGGGTTCATACACTCATCCAGGCCGTAGTCTGCCAGTCTCGATTCCCGGAGTCGTATACTAGGACGACCTCTGCACGAGTGTTTGTTCTCAGTTCATTTCGTTCCTCGAAAACAATGAGAGTATGCAGGCTTGGATGGAGTTACTCACGTTGAGGCCAGATGATGCTCAGAGCGATGTACATGGCGCCCGCCGACATGGAGACGATGTTCAGACAAACGTAGCCCCTCACGTCTTTGAACAGAGTCACGTCGACGATGGGGTTTGGGCTTGGTGTGTACACCTCGTAGATGACAAAGATGATTAGAGTGATTCCTCCACTGATCAGGAGCCCGAGGATCCTCCCCGAAGTCCACGGGTGTGGATTGCCGCCCCAGGAGACCCCGAGGATGAACAGTGTAAGTCCGGCGATGAGAAGAAAAAGGCCCAAATGGTCAATCCGCCGAAATTCTTGCCGTCGAGAACGGCGGCCGCCATGAAGCTGTTCAAAGGTCGGGGGGAAGTAAACGAGGATCTGAATGATCCAGCCGGTGCCTAAGATACATAGTCAGCAGCGACGCTCAACTTCGTGGTAGCTATGGCATCTGAATGACGCAGCCATGCGCAATGTGATGCCGAGTTTGACTCTTTCACCCACCGACGAGGATGAGATAGATGTAGTAGATCCACCTCCAGTTTCTGGTCTCTACCAATGCCCTGGCAATGTATCCAGCCAATCCGGTGGAGGTCACCATGGGAATCAGCATCATGAACACCACCAGGAACTTGTATCTATGCGGCAGCAGCTCTATAAATGAAGGAAAGTCAGTCAGCAGGAACAGGTACGCCCGTGAGAAAGGATTGGGTATACGTGCCTCCTGTGAACAGTGTCTGTGATGAGTGAACACCCGACGCAAGGCCAATGATTACCTAGAGCAGGACCTTGTCAGCGGTATTGTCACCGGAGGTTTTGCCTCAGCGAAGACACACATTCGCGCCGATGAGGGTGTTCATGTTTTTGGCCGTGCAGGCAACAATGCCTCCGATGAGCGCGAGACCTCCAGCGACGAGGACAAAATTGCGCCTTCCAAATTTATCCGAAACTCGTCCTGTGATCAGAAGGCTGATGGCGTTGCACAGTGTCCATACAATGGAGAAGAGACTGGCGTCAGTGCTTGGACCTATTGTTTTGGGTGTTTCGTCAGTTTGAGGGATTTGCCTCAGATAACGGCAGTGGCGAAGTTGAGATCCTGTACGGAAGAGGATTGAAAGGAGGCTGGCACGCACCGATATCCAGATTAATGAATGTAAGCACCGATGCGGGAACGGCGAAGCCAAAGTACGATGAGACAACCGTCAGAGACATGGAGACCATGGTTCCTACGAGTGGCAAGCTCGTGAGATATCCTGGTGGCAACTCGTCGACCTCCTTAGACAGCAGATTTGCAAATTTCACATCCTCCCGATGTTCCACGTCATCACGATCCCTCGCTTTGGCGAGCTGCAACCCATGATTGTGCTGACCATCGGCGGGATGTGCCTCGCCTGCTCTGATTGTATCGGCCATGGCGAGTCGTGGCAAAGCAGGTCAAAAGGGTGCAACTTGGAACTGTAGACAGCGTCTATGGAGAAAGAATCGATTACCAGAGCATCACAGAAAAGAGGTAAAGGAAAGAACTTTGTTCGACTTTTCTCCTTCTCCTATCACGATATATGTACTTCGACAAGGCCCCTCAGAACCTAAGCAGTTTTATTTCACACATGAGCGCTGCCATTGTCCCCATCTCGGGCTCCAAGGCTACGATATTGTCTCTCTAGTCAGCTCCAAAGCCGACAAATACTGTCTGCGGATGCTATTGACTTGGAATGAGCGTACGAAAGCTTCCCCGCTGTTGACCCAGGCATCTGGTCCGGTGGTACGCGAAAGACGGGGCAAGGTCTACCCCAGACCGGGGTGATGTTGAAAATGGAAACTAGCGAAGACTGTGGCTAAGGCTACCGACGAGGTCTGACAGAGGTGAGTTGCTGAAACTTTCGTTGACAAAAGGAACGTACAGTCAAAGAAATAATATGCTAACCCGATACGGCACAATGTGTGGATCGGCCGACTCTAATTAGTTTAGCATCTGGCTTCTTTTCTTGTAAGATGTGTCAGTTTCATACTGCGCAGGGAAGATCTTCGCTTTCTGGTAGTCGTGAAGACGGAATCAAAAGTCGTGTCAAAGGCTGGTCACCCCCTGAGCAGAACATGACCAGAATACTGTACACAGAAACGTCGGATTTTATGAACAAGTGAGGGTGCTGTATCCACACATACTAGTATAGAGTAGCGCGCAATGCGCTGTATTGTATGTCCCACCAGGCACAATAGAAGGCGACACCAAGCTAATATCCCCTGGCGTCCGACTTGCCAGCACGGAAACTTGTGTCCCGCATCCTACTCACCGTAGAGGCCTCGAATCTTCAGTCTTGGGATCCAGAGACCATCGTCTCAAAACAAACTACTCTATCCTACTTGGAGGCCAATGACATCCCTTGCAGGAAAAACGTACATTGTGACCGGAGCTGGGTCTGGCATTGGACTTGAAACTGTTCGAAAACTCGTTAGTGCCTCAGCCATCGTCCATGCGGTGGACAGGATCCCTGCACCTCCAGCCGAATATCAGGTTTGGACACAACAAAAGGCCGAGATACATTTTCACGGCTCTGTCGATGTCAGTTCACGAGAGGCCGTAACGAACCTTTATGAGGACATCCTTGCCATTTCTCCCCGAATCGACGGGTTGGTGAACAGTGCCGGCATCTGTCCCGGAGGGGATGGTTACCTCCAGACCGATGAGACCTTCGACCTGACCATGCGTGTCAACGTCACGGGCATTTGGAACGCCACGACGGCCTTTTTAACAATCTTGAACAAGGAGTCGCCAAACAACGGGCGAGACGGATCTGAGGTGACCGCGGCGCGTGCGAGTATCGTGAACCTGGGCTCGAGTGCATCGTTGTGTGCGTGGCCGACATTGACAGCATACACCGCGAGCAAGCATGCTGTACTCGGGCTCACGCGGTCTTGGAGCCACGACTGGGCTCACAAGGGTGTGCGGGTCAACATGGTCGCTCCCGGAGGCACAAATACACCTCTTGCAAGGACACAACTGTCCGACCTGGGGGGAAGAGGGGACGCGCTCACAGCGGGATTGTCGCTCATCCCACTCGGAAGAATGGGTCGTCCAGACGAACAGGCCGATGCCATTATATTCCTGCTCGGGGAAAGCTCATCGTACATTACGGGTCAGGTACTGCCAGTCAATGGTGGATACCCATAGTTACTGTATGCTGCGCATGGCACTCAGACAGTGAAGAATAGTATACGACCAGAGTTTGTCTACTATGTAGTGGAAAATTGGAAGTGGTATGAAAGAAAATACAATTCGAAAGCACGCACAATGACAGAAAGCTCTCCAAAGCCTTGAATAGCATTTTAATCATAATGTATCTTAGTAGTATTCGGCCCTAGAGAAATACACCCTTCTCTCTCGACGCGACAAGACACTGAGGAAATTCTCTTTTCCTCGACTCTGTGTCAACAATATAAATTTCATACTCTATAGGTACGAAACGTTTCCAAAAAAACAAAAACAAAGCTAGTCCGTCATTTACCTAACTCGCTACAGTTTGCTCCTGCAGAGCCACCGCCGTGGTAAGTCTCTCCTTCTCTACGCCCTCATTTGCTCCATTGGACTCTGCGTCACGCAATGCCTTCTCTTGCTCCTCCTTCTTCCTCCTCCGCTTTTCCTCTGCAACCTCGATAGGGTTTTGCACAGGAACATAAGAGTTGAGATACTCGGTGGTACCCTCCATCTCAATCTGGCGTCTGGACAGGCCATTGCCGAGCCATTCAAACACCTCGCCCTTGACTTCGGGTCGAAGCTCAAAGTTGTAATCTTCCCAGCGCGGATGCTCAAAGACAAAGCTCCCATGTAATTGAGAGCCCGGCCAGATGGCCAGAAGGCGACCCTCGGGGCTGTTCTTGTGCCTCCACCATGCACGGCACTGGTCGGGGGTTAGCAATGATACGGCGGGGGTAGGTTCGAGGCGAAAGACTGTGACTTACGTTGGCGGCGAAAATGGTGGGCTTGAAGTATCGATCGGCGTATCTGCCAAATGATTGGATTGCTTCTTTTCTGTTGATGGGGCAAAGATGTTTGGGTCAGTACAATATGGCATCCGGGCTAGTGAACGAAGCTTCGCGAGGCCAAAAGGATTACAAAGGCAATACGTACTTGGGAAGCATGCTCTTATACCACTCTCGTTGCAGCTTCTGGATGCATTTGATCATGTACTTCGCCTCGTTCTCCAAGAAAGGCACCGCCGAGCCCAGGCCAGGTCCGCCGTTGGGTCCCAAGAACAAGAAGTAGTTGGGCATGTTCTCCGGGGCCATCGACAGGTACGCCTCGGGCATCTCCTCCCATTGCTTCTGGAGGCTCGCCTTACCTTTTCCAATAACCGGGAAATGGACCTTGTACACTCCATCGAAGCCAGTGGCACAGATGATTGTATCCACCGGTCTCTTGGTCCCGTCCTGGGTTTCAATACTTTCTGGATGAACTTTCAATATCGGAGTAGAGACGAAGGACACGTTATCCTCCACCAGCGCTTCGAGATAGCCCGGTCCAGGAGTCAGCCGTCGACAACCGGGAGGGAAGTCTGGTACCAGCTGGTCGAAGACTTCCGGTTTCTTGGCCAGTTTTTCCTTCATGTGCTGAATGCAAAACTCCCATAGCACTTGCATGCCTTCGGTGTTCTGGTACAGTGCCTCAACCGGTCGGTGGAGGATGTTTTCAATGCCTTTCCGATACTCGAGGTATTCCTGGGCGTCTTTTTTGAATCGTTCAAGGTCCTTGGCCGGGGTGAGGGCTTAAAGAATTAAACTTAGTCCCTTCCTGAGAAACATTGGATGGGCCTGATTGAATCGTTTTATTACTTACGGTCACCGCCTCTTTCCAGGAGACCTTCGCCGCCTATACCTGCTGGGGGGATCCATGTCCTGCCTTTCATGTAGTGGTCGACATGGGCCGCTACCGGTTGGATCTTAGGTAGGATCTGAATTCCGCTCGACCCTCCCCCAATCAATGCCACTCGCTTTCCCTTAAGGTTGTAGCTGGGGTCGTAACGGGCAGAGTGGAACAGATCCCCTTTGAAATCTTGCAGCCCTGGGATGGCAGGCCACTTCCATTGGTTTAGAATGCCGACGGCCGAGCAAACAACATCTGCTGTATCGACAAATTCCTACATCTCGAATCTTAGCAGGGTCCAGAAGGTCACTACTAGTACGGCAAACACTGGCTGGTGATAAATCAATCGCTCCAAATCGTTCCAACGACGGATTGGAACTTACCTGGCCAGTTCCCAGATCCTTCAGGGTCAGATACCATTTGCCCTGCTCATCATTCCATTCGGCCCTCTGCACCTCCTTTTTGAACTTCATGTATTTAATCGCATTATACTTGGTGGCCACTTTCTTGAGATAAGCCTCGATCTCGGCGCCAGGAGCGTAGTAGCTGCTCCATTCCGGATTATTTTCGAATGTGAAGCTGTAAGCGTGCGAGGGGATGTCACAGGCGATACCAGGGTAGTTGTTCTCGAACCAGGTCCCCCCGAGATCGGCGTTCTTCTCGTAGATGGTCAGGGTAAGGTTCTCAATCGCCCGTGGGAAGAAAATGCCGGCAATGATCCCAGACATGCCGGCCCCAATAACAACGACCCTGATGGGTCGAGGCTTGTCGACCGGTCGTGTCGGAAAATCAAACGGGTCAACATTGTCAAAGAACCCCGGACCTCCTTTCATCTGTTTCTTGAAGGCATACATCCTCGCTATGCAAAGTTGATTTTCTGTGCTTCCTCGAAGATGGTGATGCTAAATATATGTATAATTGATCTATATCCCGTGCGTAAAGGAGTGAGAAGTGTACCAAGGCTGTGGCACCAGAATACTTGGATATCCAGAGATAGGGCAACGCTCTTCGCCACCAATGACAAACGGGTTACTTCATGTTCCGGCACAGTAAGCAGAAAAATGTCCATTTCCGCTTTATACAGCAGACATGGCTGAGAACGACACGGGTCGCAAATGCCAGCTCAATCCTTGGTGACCAGCAGGATCTTCCAGTCGTAAGACATATGTGTAATCCTTCCATGACTTTGGTATTCTCCAATCTTTCCCCATCATATCTCCACACCATCCCCAGACCCCTGGTAGCAATGTGTAAATGAAAGTGTGCTGGAGAGGGTGTAGTTTGTCAATTCCAGAGGACGTTTCATGACTAAAAGAAAAACACCTTGTCGTCGATTATGTGTGACTCCACAATTGGAGAATTGTTGCAGCGCTATGCCATATCTGGCTATCCAAACCCTCTACTAGTCTTGCTGAGGAAATCAGTGGCGATATTCTTCTGTTCGAAGCTCATGCTCGGGTATGACAATGGAGCAATTGAATGTTAGGGAGCTTGTCAACAAGATGAAACCGAAGCAAATCAGACATGTAAAGGCTAATACCAGTTCCGTTGTATTGGACCGATACTTGATAATAGAGCACAACCGTCTGGGCACGGGTAGGACATGGCTCCCCCCGAAGCGATCAGTAAAACAATTTACCTGGCTATCTATCGTTAGCTTTTTCTTAGCGGCTACGTGTTCGTTCGACGTTTTCCTCTGTCGCCAGAAGTCCCGTTACCGAAAAGCCTTGTAGACTTGCTCCTCAAAATCGATGTTGAACTTTCCTGCGATAGCATCACCGGGCGGCATCAATTGGAGAAATGCTGTCGCCGCGATGCCGGTTCTCCTATCGACCCACTGTAGTAACAGCCTATCAGTAAGATATAACCGGAGTGCAGGGAGGAAGGAGGAATGGTTCGTTCGTACCCAGATGAGATTTGGCGCTCCTGACCATTGAAGGGTGCCTTCTGCTCGGCGACCAGGGAACGGCTCCGCATTGATAAGACCAGACAGACCATGGTCCATCTGTGCATCTGGCGGGATCGAAGGACCCAGCACAGGCTTGTACGGACCCCTGATCATCTCATGCAGCGCTTGAGGATGTAGCATCTGCGGCGAGAACATCTCGTCGACGGATTCTCGGGAGAGGATCGGCTCGCCACCGTCAAGCAGGGCGGATAGCATTTTGATGTAGTCATTGGCGGATCCCCAGACTCCATGACCCCCCATCTCGACGGGGCTGTCTTTGGGGACAGGTATATCTTTCGCTACCACCTCACCCGTTGATTGACGTTCGAACCCTTGAACTATACCGTTGGCGAAATTTAGAGGCTGGAAGGTCGTATGAGTCATTCCCAATGGCTCCCAGATGTTCTTCTGATAATATTCCTCAAGGGTCGTCCCGTTGATGCGAGCGACCTATGGTGCCCGTCAGAAAAAGGATCCCGATCAGTTTTCACATTAGGGTCAAAGACACAGAATAACAGCCGTACGTACCACCTCACCAGCCCAGTCGATCCCGGCGCCATACGTCCAGCTTGTTCCCGGTTCAAAGGCCAAAGGGACTTTCCTCATTGATATCTGCCATCCTCGAATGTTAGCCTCGGTTACGTGATGGTAGACGGACGATTGTTTCGGGTCTGTTCTAGTACCCCGGTATTGTCTAGGGTCGTATATTTCAGCCCAGTCGCCTTAGCCCAGTTGACGAGGGAAAAAGGCATCAAGTCATAGCCCACGCCACTTTGATGGGACAACAGCAGTCTGGCATCATGCACGTACTCGATCAGTCGAGTCAAAATTTGGACGACAACAATGGGATACAAACCTGAGCGTGATTTTGTTCTTCCTGGGCTTGGTGGTCGGGACTCCACTGGCGTCCTCGCCGCCGTCGAGAACCTCCAAAGCAGCCAACTCTGGCGCATATGGGGCGACGTCGTCGTCTAGACCGATAAGACCTCTTTCGATAGTCTGCATCGCCGCCACGGTGCACATCATCTTGGATTGAGAGGCGAGCCAGAACAGGTGGTCACCCGTCACAAGCTCGTCCTGGTTGGAGCCGACGCCACGGGCATGTTGGTACAGGATTTTCCCTTGACTCTGAGTGTCAGCGTGTACTCATAAGATGGACATGTTCGATATAGGTGCATTCAGGAGCGACTACATTCAGGCGATCTACTCACCTCCTCTCCCAACAACTGTACCAACAATAGATCCGGTCACGAAACCGGGGTCCTGCCGATTTGTGCTCCGATCAATCAGTTCCTTGAGCCCAGCCATCTCTGAAGCGTATGATCTGCTATAGTCTTCGTGAATCTTCCTGGAGTGGTTTGATCTGCTACTGCATTTAATATAGATAAGAAGATACAAAAGGTGCTGGTTGTAAGGCTAAGGTCGGATCAATCCAGCCTGCTGTGTACGATGTGATTCGTTTTACTGCTGAGTAGACTAGGAATTCGATGACCAACGATTCCGTTACGAAAGCCATAGCTGGATTAAGTAATCATTCCATTTCGTCAGAGATTTGCTGCTCAGTATTTACTTCGGAAGAGAGGGAAGCGGTCGAAGAGAAGGAAAACCCGCGCCATCATTTCTTGTCGCCGAGATCTGGCACCCTAGGTTTACTCGTTTCCCTAGTCTTCTCGCAACAGAAAGGAAATGGTCACATCTGTCTGCGTATTCAGTTCTCCCTCCATAGAGGTCAAGGTGTCTCTGGGCTTAGAGCTTCATAAGTACTACCACGAGGCACAAAGGAATCTAGTCCTAGACTATTTGAGGTTCGAGGCCTTCCAATTTTCGCGGAAGAACTCTTCCGTGTAATTTCCTGACGAGTCTAGATCCTTTGCAGTTCCATTGTACAGCCTCCGGATGGTCTCGGCCTTCTCTTCGCTGCGAGGTTTGATAGTGCACCTGAGGATTCATTATGGATTAGTCGCCCGGCCGACACGTTGAACCGACGTCTGGGAAAGAGACATTACTTACTGGTAGGGGGATGGTCCAACGACTAGGCCCTCGGTGAGTGCGTCCCTTTCAATCGGGATAGGCTCGCCCCGAGAGTCACGCTTGTAGTCGAATTGAAATGCCCATAGCAGTCGAGCTATTGTGATGAAAAGGGTGCGATCCGCCACATGAGATCCTGGACAGACTCGTCGTCCCGCACCAAACGTGAGATGGGGCCGCTTCTCGTAGTTTTGTGTGATGGAATAGGCATCCATTCCAGAGTCCTCTGCCGAAAACCTCTCTGGATCGAACTCTCGTGGATTCGCATATCTTGCAGGGTCGTTGTTGACCGTCCACACCTAAGGTTCCTCAGATCAGTTCCTGGGTGTGAGCGTTATCCTGTCTTCCTCTTACACAATTCATCAGTCCTGTTCCTGCTGGGATCTGATAACCCGCATAGACGTCATCCTTCATGGATGCATGAGGCATCGGTCCGCCAGTGAGGGTGGTAGGCTGCCCTGCTTTTTGTTTAGAACATGGTCCAAAGCGGCCATTGGCTGCTTGACATCACTCACAGCGGAGCGTCTCTTCCACACACCGTCTGACATACGGCATATTTTCACGGTCACTCCACTCAGGTAGTCTGTTGCCAGCAACTTCGTCAACTTCCTTGCGAGCATGAGTCTGCACTTCAGGGTGGAGAACCATTGCCTATTGAGATCGGTTAAACAAGGAGACAATACCATCGAACAACGATGGTTGGCATACCTTTACAAAGCTCAAAAGAGTATTCGACTGGGTGTCTCTATGGCTCTTTTAGCGACTGTTGCTGACGCATTGGGTAGGGAAAAAAACGGGGATGGCCATACGTAGCAGCGGCCCAGGAATGTCCTGAGTTGTACCACAATTCGCGTTCGCTCAATTTGTCCTTTCCACTCTCGTTGGACAATATCATATCACGACACAAACCTGAAAACATTTGCTTGATCGTCAGCGGAGGGGGCCAGAGCATGAAAGGGGTTACCGAGTAAGCTGCGTACTTGGATAGTACCGCCCTTTCCGAATGTGTTCTCTGGTCTCAGCCACGAGGTTCTTCCACAAGCCCACTTCCATCTGTTCTAATTCTCCTAGATAACGCTTCAGTGGATTGATTGGGCGTGGCACTGCACGGATGACAGGTCGCAAGATAGGCCACCAGTCGGCCACTTGAAGTGACGCCCCAGCGAGGACTGTCCGGCGAAACCACTACAGATTTTGCGGTCAGACTGGTACACTCAGATATTGAAGGCTTCAAGTCAGACCAACCTCCATCAGAATTTTGACTTCTGGGGTGTCTGCAGACGGTATTCTCTTGCCGTACGCAATCGTTGCACCAATGCTGATGGTAAATCTTTCAAAGTGATGTCGAAAATCATCTGGCGTATCGAGCAAATCGTAGAATAGTTGGTACGTCTCGAAATACTTTGGCTCGTCAGCACAGGGCTTCAGAGCAGCCTACACAACCTTACCTGGTAAGGAAGATAGTTGTTGGCGAGTTTTGAATTCAAGCGGACATGATAGACTTTTCTCTGCCTCTTCCATACATCATCGTACCTGTCGGGAGCAGATATCGTGAGTCGTTCCATCTGCCACTCCTGGGAGCGTTTTGACATGGGCAGAGCAGACGTACGGTCGAAAGAAAATGTTCAGATCATTCCCATATTCTCGAAACATGATATCCATTCTGGTTGAATTGTTGCTGCTCTTCTTCTCAAGCAGGTCGCTCACTGCGGTGGCTGACCCGAGTAAGATGATACTCTGGCTTCCCAGCTTGAGCCCAACAAGAGGTCCGTCTGGTCATGGTGGTCAGAGTTCTATGCTCAGCTAGAGCCGGTTGATTTTAAGTCAACCTACATTCTTGCGTCCATTTTTGGAACTGTAAATGCATGTTTTTCAGTGGAAATTGGTGCAGATTCCCGAGAATCGGCAACGTCCGAGGCCCTGGAGTCTCCTCGTCAATTCAGAACATCACCAGCGAAGTGGATCTCTGGGATTAGGAGGCCTGGGTCACGAGGCGTTCATTACCTGGGGGGAACCCCTTGGGCCTCATGCCCACACGGGATAGCCTGTAGACCACAACGGCCACGCCTGTTACCGCCAATGCATACAGCAGCAACGGTGACAGCATCGGTTCGTCCATGGCGGCGAATCTTCAGCGTCTACACACGGTCGAAAACCCAAACTCCTCAAGCTCTAGCGTAGAGGTTGGGCGGTCAAGCTTACCAAGTGCTGATCCGTTTTATGGAGAAGCATTGCTCCATCAAAGGATTCGGGAGTTCATCCCACGCCATCCCGGATTCTTCTTTTCCTGACAACTCAAGCGCTGACTAAATTATTCCTACACTTCGGGAGCGGGGATTGTTGACCAACACGTATTTGAGTAACAACAGTTGTCGGCTATACTAGCGTCGGACGTTTTCACGTCTCGGTTGTCTAATGCAGGGTCCCACAGGGATGAGCTCCAGGTATGTTCCAAGAGGCTCATCGGTCTAGATGACGGTGATATTCACTCAACTCAAGACGGCATCTTGAGCTGAGCTCTGCCCCAATTCCTGGTGAGTGGTTCCTTCCACCTGCTTTGAAGATGTCATGTCGACCTTCCTTCACCTGTCATGCTCTTCTTCCTGGACCTTGTGTGGCATTTATATCGCTTGTTTCCCATTACATGCCACAGCGAGGTCTCTGGACGGCTTGTCGGCTGTAGACCGGCTGCAATTCTCAATCCTGACAGAGATGGAGGATGGACAACACCATGACCGCTCATTCTACCCGCTCTCACCCAATCATCGCAGGTCGCAGCCTTAAGCGGCTCAGTGACACCCTCTGCACCACTGCCGAAGGCAGCGGCAAAACCTCGATCATCTCATTCAGTCGCTTTCGAGAGGGAGAAGCTGACCGATGAAGCCAGCGTCAGGCCCGCAAGCGCACCAGACTACACACAGACCATCTAGAGGCAGTGGTGGAGGAATTCAGACGGCAGGATGCCGGTGGCCATGTGGCCAAGGTGCTGAACCAGTTGGCGGAAATGGAGCGTGAAAGAGACGCTATGGCTAAAGTCTTGAAGAATGTGTGAGAGGCCGTGAATTCTGACTCCGCAATTCGCCTGCTGTGGGTGCAGCGAGTAGTCGGGAGAGAGCACCCAACGAGGAGAAACAGGTCAAACACGACCAGCGGGATTTGTGGGATCCTGCTCCAGTCTTGCCGAGAAAGAGGCATTGAGTACGCCGTCTGGACTTGATGGGACCAAACGCTTGCCGTTGTGCCACATGGACCCGAATCATCAGACAAATCCTCTAATGAACCAAGCCCAGCTCCTCTTCCACACCAATCGCAGGAGTGTGACAACGTCAAAAACCTCGATTTCAGCTTTTCGCAGTCAACCTACGCCACCGATTGGGCATATTCATCAAGGGGGTGCTCCTGTCGTCTGGAGACTTGCCCGCTGGCACCGTCAGAGAAACAGAAATACCCCAGCTGGAGGGTAAAAACCAGTGGACGTTTGCAAATGAAGTCCTCGGTGAGTTCCTGTCGTGGCAGGAAGGGGAGTCCTCCGCGCGCACCGACGTGACATTATTCAGCATGTGTCCAAACATTGAGCGGCTAGCCATTTCACGAGCAATGCATATGTTCCTTCAATCCCACACGGAGCCAACTCAAGACCGCTACGCTCGTCTTCCGCCTTGGTATCGCAGGTGGTAACAGCGCCAAACCACCTAAAACAGATGCCTAGCTAAGAGGTAGGTATAGCTGATCGTAAAGGGGCCAGAGTTGGCCCCCTAATGTATTTACTTAGGGAGCACTTAGTGATGCTTAGTTAAAAGCTCAGTTAAAGCGGCCTTCGCTCACCCTCTAGGATTAAACCGGAAAGGGCAATTAGGTTTTTCGTTCTCGAGTAATAGAGGTACTCCGTATTGTAGCGCGGTTGTCCCTACGCGGTACCAGAACAGACGGAGTTAGAAATGAGCTAAACCTAATTCGACGGGAAAGGGATTCGCGGATGGATTGTTAGCACGTTCCCTTCAACACCTCAATCATATTCGGCACCTTCAGTTAATGCGCCGTCTTGTTTCTGCACCGTTGCCCGACGTCTTGGACTGCGCAGCAGCAACTGCGCTCCGACATATCGCGCCTTCTCAATCCATCCACTGAGCAGTGGCGCCCCCAACACTTTTGGTCACGACTTTTCAGCTCCATCTCATTTCTTCGAGGCCCTGATGTTCAAGGCCATTCCGCTCGTTTCCTAGTTCCGAATAGCAGCGAAAATCTCACCCTGGCAACGTCAACCTCAAAGCCCTCCTAGTGAGGCCGTCTCTCTTCTCCTCGCGGCGCCGCAATCTGTCCCCTCCTCCCCTTTCAATACCCCCGGCTTTCGATTCTCCTATACCAAAGATGCTCCTTCCTAAAGGTGGCGTGACCTGGAAGTCCGCCAAATCCAGGTTACCTCCCTGGAAGGCGATAATAATGTTCCTGACTCGAACAAGATTCCTGGTTGCGGTGGCATTGACGGGCCTTATTATTTTACTGTGGCGGGGAATCAGTGTATCAACACAACAAATGTCGAAGTACGGATACCCTGGAAGGTGTGCGTTGTCAAGAGACTGACTGAGAGCAACATATAGTTTCTATTGCTTTGGCCCCTCAAAACCGCCCACGCAACTGACCAAGAACGAAATGGCGGCATGGAACCAGCATCTCCAGACCCCTGTCCTCTTCAACCACCATGAACCATACCAAGTCAACGCGAGCACCATCGAACGCATTGACTTGAACCCTATCGTTTCCACCCCCCGAGCACTGAGCAATAAGGAACGAGTGCTTATCCTCACCCCTCTCCGCGACGCCGCACCCTACCTGATCAAATACTTCGACCTGCTATCTGAGCTCACCTATCCACACGACTTGATCGATTTAGCTTTCCTGGTCGGCGATTCCGTCGATGATACCCTCGCCGTGCTCTCTGCAGAGCTGAATCGCATTCAGCAAAGGACAGACAAGATTCCATTCCACAGCGCCCTGATCGTGGAGAAGGACTTTGGCTCGAACCTTGACATGAACGTCGAATCGCGACACGGATTCGCCGCTCAGGGCCCAAGGAGAAAAGCAATGGGAAGAGCGAGGAACTATCTGCTTTCTGCAGCCTTGAAGCCAGAACATAGCTGGGTTTACTGGCGGGACGTGGATATCGTGGATTCCCCCAAGAAGATCATCGAGGATTTCGTCGCACATGATCGCGATATTCTAGTTCCAAGTATGGAATCTCCATTCCCTTTTTACGCCTGTGACCTGGAGACTAATCATTGATTCCTAACAGATATCTGGTTCCACCGCTACGAAAACGGCCGCGATATCGAGGGCCGCTTCGATTACAACAGCTGGATTGAATCCGACAAGGGCCGTCGTCTTTCCTCCACTCTGGACAAGAACGTGGTCCTGGCAGAGGGTTATAAAGAGTATGATACCGGCCGCACATACATGGCCCGCATGGGCGATTGGAGGCATAACAAGGACGAAGAGATCGAGTTAGACGGCATTGGCGGTGTAAATATCTTGGTGAAGGCCGATGTGCATCGATCGGGTGAGCTTTCCGCCCTGAGAGTGAGAGATGCATTGCTAACGCGTCGTGATCTCTAGGCATCAACTTCCCTTGCTACCCGTTCGAGAACCAAGCGGAAACAGAGGGTTTCGCGAAGATGGCAAAGCGAGCCGGATACCAGGTTGTGGGCTTACCGAATTATGTCGTCTGGGTACGTCGTGACTCCGCCCGTTGCCATGTCTCACCCCGTTTCCATCTCGCGTCCACGTCCTCTCAATCTTGCTTTGAACTTTGATTTCCTGTCCGAATATACATTTTACTGACCCTTTCTACGTATAGCATATCGATACTGAAGAGAAACCCGGAAACGCTGCATAATTTTAAAATAATCTTCAGTATCGACACTTAGAGTAGTTCGAGTTCCGGCCGCCTCGATTCTCAGCACACTACCGCAAACAATGACGCGAGCGGCAGAACGAAAAGTCAGAGCAAAAAGTCAGACTATCTACGTGGGGGAAGGAAAGTCTAGAGTTATTCTTCGGTTACGCTTTACCTGGGGGAAACTGTTGTCGACGATGTATTCAAAAGTCCACTAGAGGACTGGAGGATACGTTGAGGGCTGAGCAGGGGCGGAAGTGTCCAATGATTGCGGGAAGACTCAAAACACTGTGCATAATGAGTACGTGCGGCAAAGTACGAACATGGATCCCCTCCTGGGCGTGCGATGCGGCCTCGTTTCTTGGGTCCTCTGGACTATGAGCGGTGGACATGGCTTGATCACTGCAGTTGGGTGGCGTTCAGGCGTCGAGCGAGGGCTAGACGACAAGCTTAAGGCTGGGTTATTCCGAGCCACGCGAGTATATACTTTTTCCAAGTCGGCATTCGGCCAGCAACGGTGGGCGCGAAAACGCGGACATGTCAATACTACTACTGATGAACCGGACTGCCCGACGAATGGAAAGTCCCTTGTATATTGTGCTAAATTCGATGCCTCCGGGCCGGACCTCTTCCTCCTTCCTATGACGTGAGAGACTCGACCCTCGTGAGCTGATATTCCGCGTCATAGCCAGCCGCCTCCACATCTTTGGCCCTTCGCCTTCCTTCCTCAGTCGGTTAATTCGCGCGGAGTTGTGTCTGAAAGTCTCGAGTATAGCCGCCGCGCCGTCGCGTCTAGACGTCCAACAGCCTATCTGGTCGATCGATCCGGAATGTATGCTCCTTAAATGTGCAACGCCATCGCTCAACTTAGAACATCAAAAAGTGAGAAAGAGAGATAGAATCCTCAATACTATCTCGCCGCTAGATTTGCTCAGGTGGACAAACGACCAAGAGCAGAGTATTGATTCGCTCTGGTTCGCGTCTTTGGTCTTTGGTGCCGTCTGCCCATTCCTCAGACACACCCGACGGCAGATCACCACCGGTGTTAAGAATTCTGATAGGGATTCAGCTCAAGGGTCGATTCCACCACTCCTGCATGCTGCCGTCGTACGGGCGTAGCGCCGGCGCCGGCGCCGGAGCCGGCACAAGCGCAGGTGCGGGTGGGTAGTAGTTTTGCGCCGGGTATCCTGTATAGGTCTGTGGTGACTGATGAGTGTAAGGCGTTGGACGGTGTGGGTTCGCCCCTTCAATCAGTTCCGCCATGAGTCCACCAGGAGTGGCATGTTGAATAGGCTCGACGGTCTCATGGTGCCGAGTCTCGATCGGACTGGTGACGCTCCTCGAAGCATGAGGGTGGGAATGGTGGGTGGCAGGGGCAGGTGCATCTAGCCGGGGCGAGGGCATGTTGCTCATCGACGGCGTGTTGCTGGTGCTGCTGTCTCGCGGTGGGCTCGTAGGGGTACTCGCTTTCCTCAAGCTGCTGCTCCTGCTAACAGGAGGGGCGTAGTCCTCCCAATTGCGGCGGCTCACTTTCAAAGGCTGTGGGAGACCTTCGTCCCATGTTGCACCGGTTTTGTTGATCGCCAATGGTCTCAGTCCTGCACCCGAGGTGACTTCAACGCTGGTTCTTCTTGGAGGATCATCCCAGGCTTCTTGCGGTCGCCAGCTTGTGCGGGCATCGTTTGCCTCTTGTTGATCACGCAGTGTTAAGATGGGTCTGTCGGGCTCATTATAGTCTCCCGTGCGCTGGATGTCCAGTGATCGGGACTCCCGAGTTATTTTTCTCTGTTCGTCGTACTCATCTCGTAGGCCTTCCCACCGCTCGTAGTTCTTCTGCCGTTGTTTCTCGCGGCGGTGGTTGACGATGCCTTTGTGGCCCATGTAGATGGAACCGAAGATTAGAGACGTCATGGTGGCCGAGTCTCACTATCTTAAAGCGGTTCGGAGCAGAAGCCGCAATCTAAAAAAGGCGGGGTATGAGGGTTTCGAGAACAAGTGATAGTGTATTAGGACTCGTTGGACCGAAGATAATGGTGGAAGGCGGATAGAATGAGACGAGTTTCTCAATGCGATATTGGTGAAGCCGTTCACCTTATCGTCAGCTGGATTACGCCGATTCTCTCGCGAGGTCGGATATCCCAGGTCGGCTTGCCGGGGAAACGTCAAGAGTCTATCGCAGGGATAGAAAAGCGGCGGACTGGAGAATGAATATTGATATGCTGCCGATCGGGAGTAGATAGATGATAAAACGACGAGGTGTTGTTCTGTCAGTCAAGGCGAATGCGATGGAAGGGCAGAGAGCAGCTACACCAAGGGAAAGGGCGAACTCGTGAACCTTATGCGGGAAGCGGCGAGAATTTTGAGTGATAAAAGGTGCCTGCCGAGTGATTTCAAAAAGCGAACACAGCCACGAACAAGCTCTTACGAAGGTGCCTGTTACGGTGCTTCGGGTCGCTATGATGCCTGTTCGTGCAGATGGGACAACTCCCCTAGGCGTCCCTGCTTCTTTAGCTGCAGGGTAAAGTAATAAGAAATTCTGGCGAGAGGCTTCTAGAGGGAGGAGATCACGCGACGGAAGGACGGCCGTGTCCTTTTAGGCTGGGTAGCTCGATACTTGCAGTGACCTGTGGTTCTGGCCAGTTTGGGCTGTTCCTTGATTTGTCGCTGAGTGCATAGGTGCTGCCATGGTGGTTCCTAGTTGATCCGCTTCTGAGATGGACTTGGTGGCCCGCGCATCATGATTTGATGTCTGTGGGTTGGTCCTGCGCATCGATGAGGTCAGCATGCCTCTAACGTCAGAACGCCTTCGATTCCCGGGTCTACCGAGTATTCGACCTTCCTTTTCGGCGTCGCTGAAGTACGGCAATGAATTCTCGACTGCCGATAACGTGAGCCTCTTCTGGTTCTGGAGTCATGTCCTTTTGCACGGGTTCTCTCATGCATTGCATACGACGACCAAGCGAGAATTCTATATAATGGATGCGACACATCGGTGTTGACGCGGGTGAGGGCGGATATCTACACCCTGAGCCCGCACAGCGAGTTCGTCGTGTAAACTTGTAACTTCCGACGATTATGAGCATTAGTGAGCCGGGTGGCCCGCGATAGCTGGGAGCATTCCAATCCAAAACGTGCTTCAACGAGCACCAGATCCTTCGCATAAACAAACAACATCCCACGGCTCTCGTGTCTACTTAAGCAAACGGGAGAACGCTTGTCCTTCTCTGGTTATGTAAGCGAGGGAAGAGATCACCAGATGTTTCAGGCGCCGCAAGGGGGCCACGAGCTTAATTGATGCTTGCAGTGCGGAGAACCATGTCGCACTTTGTTCAATCATCCAAACCTCGACCGTGTGATTTCCATGGTGTTCAACCCGCTGCCACCACTCAACGAGGACAGCTTATCTGAGTAGCGCCTGAGCCGTGATGGCTCGTGTTGTGAAACCACGAGGTTCCGTCTGGAACCCGAGAGTACGTTCGCCCATTGCCGGGTTGGGTAAAGCTGACCCTGCTGCCAGAACGTGACTGCTCCCATCGCCGCAATTGTCATGGCAGGGCTCCTCTACACCTACGCAGTCACCTCAATTCGAGCCGCGAAACGAAACGCTCAGCTACATCGAGAAGCAGACGGTGGGCAGTTGGACATGCGCAAGGAGAGCCTACGACGACATGGTGTCCTAGACCCGGTACAAGGCACTTCAGGCCTCCAGCTCTTCAAGAACGCTCGACCTGATTCAAAAGAGGAATCGAAATTCTTGACTGAGAAGAAAGCCAAACCATTGGGCGCAGAACAAAAGGAAGAGATTGGCATGCCTCGCACGCAAAATGAAAGCATCCTGGAGGGCTACAGAGGCACAGCGGGCCTACAGAAATTCAAAGACGGACGACCATAAGAATAGCAGCAGATGGTGCTGACTCCGCAGGACGACCTGCAATGGACTGGCATGGACTGGAGCACTCGACAACCCAGCCAATATGGTCGGCATTGTTTTGCTCCTACCAGCCCTGCCACTGAATATTTGGAAGCAAACAATGACCTGGTGTGAGAGAGGACCTAGCAGACACACTGAATCAAAGCATTGTTTCAGCCTTGCCAGCCTCTGCGAAGAGCTCGCACCGGATATCCTTCTTGGCCATAGAAGGCGAGTGAAGCTAGCACTGGTGGAAGCATGCTCCTGACATCCTACGAAGAATAAAGGACATGAGTACGATGCAGTTGTGATGGAGAGTCACCCTACGGCTTTCGACTGCGCTCTTCCAACGGAGTACTGCTGGCTGCAATATCGTTGGATTTTCAACCCTTGATGATTACAGCCGGAGTCCATCCCCCAGCAGTCCTTGCATGGGGAAACGGGCGATTCGGTATGAGGGAAGACCACTCTCGATGCGGAGATAACATGCCATGCGTACTTCAACCCATGGAAAGCGAGCGGTGCCCAATTGCGTTTCTGTGCAGGGTGCGCCAAGGATCGTCACGCGAGCAATTCTGTCGATCGAACAACCATTGTCACCACTGTACGGGTATGGACTCTGCCAAGCTTAATCCCATCGGTGTGCTGCCTCCAACAGCCATGCGCATTCGGGTACGGGTAGTGCTTGGCAGGAGGATGTCCGAACAGTCGTGCAGTTAGCGAGATATCCGTTGTGAATGACATACGAGGTGTGCGTGAGGCGTGGGAAAATGCCGTTGGTGCGAATCACAGTGACAAGAAAGCCGCGTGTGGATCGTGATCGGGTTCGCTTTCCAGATCTTGCTCCGTCGACGTCATTTGATCGTCACCAAGGATCCCGCCCGCCAGGGGCCAGTTGCCCGCGCAGCACACATCTCAGCTGTCAGATCGGAAACGACGGTTAGACAATTTGCGTTGAACCTCACAATAATCATACACAGCGCGTGTATAGTTTCCAAGGGCAAAGAGGAGACCCCGAGAATATCAGGGCCTGGGATGCAGAACTCCTCGGTGGGCTATCCCAGGATGAAGCCTTGCCATTTCCGGATGGCGGAGGCGAAACCAAAGCCTTGCTGGCACGTGTATGACAAGGCTTTGTTCCCATGACGTCGAAGATGCGGAATATGCAATGCGCATGGCTATGATCCACGCGGTGTTCCTCGAAAATGGTTTGATACCCTAGTATCCCCGCGCCGCCCAGCATCGCAAGCTTGCTGCCAATACTACCTCTGCTCCTGCAATGACGTTGCCAACTCTTGCCGCAGACCGAAGCCACTGCCTTGTTTCTCTTGTACATAAGGCTTGAATGCCCCTCTGGGTGCGCCCGATACCCTCCTAGCCACGACTGGTCGTACAGCCCATATCCACTTGTTCGCACACGATGGCTATTGCAAACATGTTCCAAAAGAAGCATCCTGAGCCCCGACGTGGGGACTCGGTGAGGTCTTCCTTTACGGCGACAGGAGATACCGCCGACATCGAGACGGAAAAGGGCCCTTTCGACGATGAGTCCAAAGTGCCATTTCTAACCTTCCGGACGTTTTTCATGGCCGTCTTGGTTTCTTTCGGCGGTCTGTGTTTCGGTTACGACACCGGTCAAATCTCTGGATTCCTGGAGATGCAGGACTTCCTCCGGAGCTTTGCTGACCAGAGAAATCCTCTGGGCTTCGGAAATGTTCGCTCAGGCTTGATTGTGGGCATGGTGGGTCAATGGAACGCTGCTTTCCTGCTTCCAAGCTAATACCTCAATAGCTGTCCATCGGGACGTTGGTCGGAGCTCTGCTTGCCGGCCCAATTGCCAACAACCGGACGCTTGGTCGCAAGTATTCGATCGTGATCTGGACAATAGTGTTCTGTATTGGTGTTGCCGTGCAGATGGGCTCGAGCCCAGGTCACTGGTACGAAGTCATGATTGGTCGTATCATCGCTGGATTGGCCATCGGAGGTCTATCAGGTTAGTAACCTCGCACTCGTTGCCGGCCCAGCCAGATCTTACAAATTCTGGTCGTTTTGGTGCGGGTTTTGGACGCTAACAGAAGGCAGTGATGGTCCCTGCGTATCAGGGAGAAAGCAGTCCCCGCCACGTGCGCGGAGCCATCGTCTGCTGTTACCAGGTAAGTCACAGACCGTGCTTCATTCATTGGCGGCAGCTGACCGTTGACTCAAGCTCTTCATCACAATCGGCATCCTGATTGCCAATCTGATCAACTTCGGCACCGAGTCAATCAACAACACGGCCTCCTGGAGAGTGCCTATGGGCATCGGCTTTTTATTCGCAATCGTGCTCGGCGTTGGCATCCTCTTCTTCCCCGAGACTCCTAGGCACGACTATCGCCATGGTAAGATCGATCCTGCCACGACGAGCATTGCGAAGTTCCACGGGGTGTCTGAACGGCACAGAGTGGTCAGGGACCAGCTGGTGGAGATGCAAGAAAAGATGCAAATCGAACTCGAAGGCGGCAAGCATCCCATCTGGGAGATTTTCACTGGGCCCCGAATGGCTTACCGGGTCATGTTGGGCTGCACTATCCAGGCTCTCCAGCAATTGACCGGCGCCAACTACTTCTTCTACTACGGCACCACGGTGTTTGCGTCCGTCGGCCTATCAAACTCCTATGTTACTCAGATCATTCTCGGTAAGTGAGGTCAGCTACTCGCAAATGACTGTCGACTCATGCAACCACAGGTGCTGTCAATGTCGGTACAACGTTCCCGGGTCTTTACTTCGTCGAGAAGTTTGGACGACGCAGATGCCTCATGATCGGTGCGGGATGGATGTTTATGTGTTTCCTCGTCTTCGCCTCTTGCGGCCAATTTGCGCTGCAGAACGCCGACGGCACAAATAACCAGAGCATCGGCTATGTGATGATCATTTTCTCCTGTCTTTTCATGTGAGTGTTGCCCAACGCCGCACCCGTCTTTAACCATTGCCTCAGCTTTTTTCTGTCAGAGACTGCTTCACGATGCTAACAATCATATCAGCGCCGCTTTTGCTTCAACCTGGGGTCCCATGGCGTGGGCGGTGACGGCTGAGATCTATCCCTCACGATACCGCTCACAGTGCATTGCCCTCTGTGCGGCTTCCAACTGGCTGTTCAACTTTCTCATCGCTTTCTTCACTCCCTTTATCACCGGTGACATAAATTATGCCTACGGCTACGTTTTTGCGGGATGCAACCTCTTCGCGGTCTTCTTCGTCTACTTCTGCTTGCCGGAGACATCTGGCAGGTCGCTGGAAGAGATCGACACCATGTTCTTGCTCGAGGTGAAACCATGGAAGAGTAGCAAGTGGACACCACCTAAGGGCGAGGATCTCATCACCGCGGACAAGCTGCGACTGGAGAGCGGCGCAAGAAATATCACGAAGAGGCAAGAGGCGGGCGCAGGCGAGGCGGAACAAAACGAGCGGGTGGGCACAGGCGACCATGGTGATTTGCCCGAAGTACCCATTGTTTCTGGCACACACCATCAATATGGTGCAGGTGTTCGAGGAGATTCATATGTCGGCCATTCATGAGCATTTTGGGCTTTTGGGCTCTCGGCGGGGCACATAGCTGCGCAGCATCTGGCTGCAGTGGTTCACTTTGCAAAAGTTCGGAGAAATGATTGCTGCTCCATCTGTCCATCTAATTGTTCTGAGCTTGCCTGGAGCGTATTGTGTATATTAGATGCAAGCACATCGAGAAGCAGAGATTGTACGAGTACTATCGAGTTTTGCTCCCCGTAACTTACTCTGCTACGCCATCGTGGTGATGGCAATAATCCATTGCTCATGCCAAGTGGTGTTTCTCCGGGCTGCTCGGCGGAGGCTTCGCTTTAACTGGAGCAAAGACGGTAAGTGGCCCACGTGGCGAAAGAGAATGCGCTGCTAGGCATTAAAGTACGTGGGGCTGTAGAAGGGCCGATAGGCGGCGGTCGGGAGCCTGAAATTTCCCCGCGTTTTTCACCTTTGTTGCCTTTTCGTGCCCGCGCCCTCTCAGACCTTCATCCTCACCCCAGCGATCTAGATCTCCAGTCACCTCTATTGGTGGCACGAAATGACGCTTCCACCGTTTCCATTTGCCGTCGGTGTCTGGCCAGAGAAGCTGGTGGGCGCACATCCCACCTGTTGGGGCTCATTCTCCCTCCTGGCGTGAAGAGCACATCGTGCAAAGTGCCTGCCGCCAGCTTCTCAGCCATTTCTCATCTTCGATCAATGCCTTTCACATACGCCTGCCGAACCTTCCTCATTCGCCAGTTCGCCAGTGACTAGTAATCCGGCGTACGACCGAGATGCCAAACGGATTCGTACGCATCGGCTCTCCAACAGCTTGCTTCGATTTGCTTTAGCAGAATTAGTTCCTACCACACATACAATTTCGAAGGTCGAGCCCTTGCAGTTACTTCCCGGTATCTCTCACAGATGTGGCCAGCTCGGGTCAGAGCCTTCGTCTCTCGACGAGCCCATCGGCGGACATGACACACTTGAGTCGACCACGTTCACTAAACTCGACAAAAGAAAACGACGGCTGAGCGTCCTGCCAAACCACTATCATTAGTATATCGATGGTTCAGGACCGGGGCCCGGCCACGTCGGCCGTTACCATCATTGTGACAGCTGTTGCGACCGTATTCGTTGCCGCTCGATTTTTCACACGGATGCGCCTAGTCAGATCGATCAGGCAGGATGACTGGTGGTGTCTGGCAGCATGGGTGTGTGCTGTGGGATTCTCTGCGTCGATATGCGTTGCGGTTCATTATGGATTGGGCAAGCACAAGCAAGACATACCTGACAGCTCGTTCAGCGCCCTTCGAAAAGCCGAATATACCTTCGCCATCCTCTACAACCCGTCCCTGATGCTGACGAAGACCTCTATTATTGTTTTCTTCTTGTCGGTGATGAGCAAGGACGTTGATCCCGTCTTCAAGTGGTGCAACTGGCTGACCCTCGCCGTGGTCAACCTTGCCGGACTGGCCCTCACATTTTTCAACATCTTCCAATGTTCTCCCGTCGCCGCCGGGTATCTCTATCCTACGCCCGAAAACGCGACGTGCACGGATATCGTTACGCTCTATCTGTCTTCGGCGCCCCTCAACATCATCACAGACATTGCGATCTTGTTCCTTCCAATCCCGATCCTGACTGGCATGCGCTTGCCTCGGAAGCAGAAGATCATCCTGGTGGCTACTTTCAGTTTTGGTGCTTTTGTTGCGATAATCGACGTTATTCGCATTGCGTACCTACAGCAAGCGGCGCTGAATCGGTTGAAGGTGGTCAAAGGCACTGGCACCGAACCGGGACGGACTGTAGAGGACAATGATTTTTCTTGGTATGCTAGTCTGAGTTTCATGTGGTCTGCAGTGGAGGTTTGCATCGGTATCGTCTGTGCATGTGTACCGAGTCTGAAACCTCTCTTTGCTCGCTTCCTACCAAGCTTTATCAGAGATGCCGGAGAAGAGTTGACGTCCGACAACAGTGTCGATTTTGAAAAACCAGGTGCGAGGAGGGCGGCTACAGACTTGCCAAAAGGCAACGTGTCAATGCTCAACAATCCTGCTGCATTTAGGAGATCAATTGTCAAGGAATATTCTGGAGACGATGAAGGCGACCAGATGGGATTTCTGAACATGCTCGCGTGGCCGCCAGACGAGCAGATGGGATCATCACTCTCAAGGACGGCAACCAAACTTAGTCGGAGGACTACCAACAAAAGCGCGGTTTCCGACTTTGGCTTCGTCAACATGTCAGGGAAACGAAATATGCTGAAGTTGTCAAATCGCGAGAGCGCGTGGCCAATTGCCGTGGTCACGGTCATCTTTTTCCTGTGGGGATTTGCGTACGGCCTTCTGGACACGCTCAATTCTCGATTTCAGCTGGTGGCTGAAGTTTCGGTAGGAAAAGGACTCGGCTTGCATTCGGCCTATTACGGCGGCTACTTTGTCGGACCTCTGACCCTGGGCCGCTTCATCATCAAAAGATATGGATTCAAGGCGTTGATGATCGCGGGCTTGGCTGTGTATGGCTGCGGAACGTTAGTCTTCTGGCCATCTGCTGTCCTGACATCGTACGCTGCATTCATCGTCTCAAACTTCATCGTCGGGTTTGGCCTGTCTTGTCTGGAAGTTGCGGCAAATCCTTACATTGCGCTATGCGGGCCACTGGAATATGCAGAAGTCAGACTCAATCTCTCCCAGGCCTTCCAAGCGATCGGCACAGTCTGCTCGCCTCTCTTAGCGACCAAAGTCTTGTTCAAAAGTGTCAATAGCGCGGGCTCACTGGTGGATGTGCAGTGGACGTACCTCGGGATTGCCCTCTTTGTGTACGCGCTGGCAGTCGTTTTCTACTATATTCCACTGCCAGAGGCGTCAGATGAGCAGCTGGAGGATTTGGCTGAACGTCGCGGTAACGCTTATGTGACGAAAGTTGGTCCTTGGAAGGTCGTCTATGTGACACTCGGTCTAGGAGTTTTCAGCCAATTCTGCTATGTCGGCGCACAAGAGTGTGTTGGAAACAACGTGCAACCACTCTTCAAGTTGCTGAAGCCAACATCGACTCTTCAACCATTCGATTATCAGATGGTCGGCCACGGAGTTTTCGCATTCGGTCGGTTCCTGGCTACCTTTCTGAATTACTTTCTGAAGCCGAGGTGGATTCTATTGGGATCCTACGTCGGAGTCGTTGTGTGCCTAGCTCTGAGCATGCGCCTGGACGGAAACGGAGGAGCAGCAATTCCTATACTCACGCTCTTCTTCGAAGCTGGTATTTTCTCCATCATCTTCGCCATAGCAATGAGAGGGTTGGGAAGACATACCAAAACGGGAGCATCTTTGATGACGGCCGCCATTTCGGGAGGAGCAGTCTTCCCACCAATTCAGTGGGCTGTCGCCAAAGGGCACGGACTGAAATACTCGTACTGTGTCCCTTTGGCCATGGCTGTATTGGGAACGCTTTTTGCGATTTATCTGAACCTATTTCCACAGGCGAGGAGTCAAGTCGATCCCATCCACGAGAACCGTTCCAAACGACGCACAGCCAGGGCCACATTAGGCGGCGGGGTTGGCGCAGTCGAGCTGGAAAAGGGGCCAGAGTTCGGAGTGCCTGGCATGATCGCTCGACGGAAAAGGGACAGGCATTCCAAATCGCCGTCCGTCCAACATGTCGAGCGGCAAAGCGCAAACATGAGCTCGAATGGGGAGCCAGCTTCTCCAGTGTTGACAATGGACTTCGCAGACGAGAAGCACCCTTCTCCTAGCCCCGGATCTGTTCAACCCAGGCAAGCCAAAGGTTATGTGGCGGATCTTGCGTTATGGCCTGTTCAAGAAGGCGTCTCCGAGGCTCGTGCGAGCAGCCACGGTGGCAATCACGAGCCTTGCACTAGCGATAAGAGGCTGAAGAGCCACGGCCACGTCGACGAAGATCCAGACATGATTATTACTCGACACCGACCGCGGTGGGAGGATCGAGATCCGGAAGACGACCTCGATGACTATCATGCAATTATGAAAAGCATATGAGCAAGCTCCTGGAAGCGCGAAACGTGGTATTGTGCTGGAGGTTATTTGATTTTCTGCTGCGTTCAAGCGACTCGTGGGTGGTAACTGCAGCTTTCTCGATACCTGGTCGGCTTTTGACAAGATGAATTGAATGAAAGCTTTTGCTTATGCACGGGGCGCATAGCCAAGGCTTCGCCGCTCATCATGCTTCTCTTTCAATGAACTCTTACAGCACCGTGACATTCAAGCGCATTTAGCCTTGTACCCAACTGGTTCTGGCTTTCCCGGATTTGGGGTTATCTAATCTTCAGCTAAATCCATGTCGCGATGATGCACAGGAACGTGGCTGCACACCAAAGGCCGGGTTGAATGCATGTTCGAAGCATCACCAGCGTCAACAAGGATGAGCGAAGTCGAGATCGCCTTCATGACGGAAAATGGTAAGTTCAGGTTGATCAGCGTGAAGAGGAAGAAGACTCCCAACGTTGTCATCTTCTGAAGGCACGAGTTCCAGGCTCCCGTGCATCTGGTGTTCCGCCGACATGGGAACATGTCCACGGGTTGGTTTCAAGGTAACGGTGGCCAAGATCGAGGTGCCTTCGCCTCCGAAGTCGGTTCTCCTCGCAGAGTGAGACGGGCCGAAGCTCCCAAGCGTAGCATTTCTCAGAATCCGCTTGCCTGTTACGCACATAGAAAACTCATGAGATACGGCTCGCCGGTGAGAATCCTGACTGCAGGAACTGGCGAGAATTGCCGAGCAGTGTATCTTGCAACGGAGAGAGGACGGCGAGAGCACATTTGTTGAGTGTGCGTAGGATACAGCACGAGAGAACTCGATCACATCAGAACTCACTATACTGCAGTAACATGGGTGTGGCCATCGACTCCATCGAGATGCGTATTCTGGATTGTCGGATGTGGGCGACCTGCGGTTGAGGCATGGCGAGCGGGTGAACAAGCCGAGCCATGAGTGGGTAAGTCGTATTCCACCAGGTACCTAAGGTCCAGAGGCAGGTACCCGTGCTGAAATCTCTCTTTTCGTTCTGGACAATGCGCAGTGCGATTCGGGTGGAGTGACAATTCAACGTTGGCTTCGCAGCCTGGTACGAAGTACTTCGCTGTCTCGATCAACCATTCAGCACATGCGAAAGCCAGAGATGTGCTAGCTTTCGCATGCTTCATCGACCAGGATTGAATGCACCTTTGCCACGTGCGGTGGTAGAGGCCCGAGTCCAAAGGTGCAGTTCAAAATTTTCAACTCCACGCCTGTCATATGCACTCAATGATCAGAAATGCGGTTGGGTTCTCAAATGCGCGCTGAAAGAAGTCCGGAGGGTAGTGGGACCGGACCTGGGTAATCGCTGGGCGTAAAGAGGATTTTCTGCTAACGTGCAGTAGTGGGAGCAGTTCCTGCATTCTCAAGAACCCGTTTGCGTGGCTATTCGTGCCACGGCACGCAGGAGCCGTTTGCCTTTTGCCGCGCTGCATTTCTCGCCTTCACGGAGTCGCATTGTTGCAAGGGCGGACAATGCTCCCTAGCTACCTGGAGCGGTTAGCGAACAATCCTCGCTCGGCTAATATTGCACAGCGTTGGGCATTCCCGGCGCAACGCTGGGCTGGCAATGGATGGCGGCGATGGCAGACACGATTGCAATGTAGTCATGGACAGCGCTTCACCCGGCAGGCCAGCACACCACATATAAGGAGCAAACCGTTAAGCTATGTGGCTATGTACTGTACTCGCATGTCTGTGCGGTGAGATGGGCAGTTTCAGATCCAGCTCAAACGATGATCGCGGGCCCAGCCTTGACACCATCACGAGAGACGAGCGGACAATCGAAAGCCAGGCACAGGCACAAAGAGCAGAACTGGTCACGGCTAAGACAATTCCAGCCTAGCGCCGGGCGTTCCTGAAAACCCACGTTGCCTGCGGCGAATCGGGGCGTGGGCGCGCTGAAGAGACAAACAGGGGGTGCCTGGGTCCCACCGCGTCCCTTTCCAGCGGCCTTCAACCGAGCATTTGCGTTTCGACGGGCGCCACGACAGCTTCCCCTTACTCGTACGAGTAAGCCACCGACGATGAAAATCACAGGCTCCACTGCAGGCTGGCGGTACCTGAAGGACCCAACCCTGTGGCTGTTGGGTCTGTGCGCTGGGTCGATGGGGCTAGTGAACAGTCCTGGGTTTCTCCCGAATTTCCCACGGCAGCGCGTCCATCCCTCTTCGGGGTGTTGACTGGGCTCCCTGGTGGACGTCGCACTTTACAGCGCAGCAGTCCTCATCACGACTTTTCAGGTGGGAACCAACTGATGGATATGCAAGGAGATGGGTAGAGTTCACAATGGACCGGACGAGGGCACGCCCAATGAGGAATGCAAACTGACCACATCCCCTTCCTCCCTTCCGGGCATCTCGACGTCTGAGTGTCTGGGTCGAGGCACGGTGACGGATTCCACGCGTGCATCCTGACCTCTTCACTCTCTTTCTTTCCTTTCACCAAGAGAGAGCGCACCGAAAAATCTCTGCTCGTCCGTTCTTTTCCTGCCCCAACCGTCCATTCACTCACTTTCTTTATCTAGTCCATCCTTTGTCCCCCGTGCCGGAAGTGAATATCACTCTCTCTTTCACTCCGCTTCCAACCGCCTTCCTTTGCGCAACTTACTCGTGGGCTAGCTCCCCGTCACCAGTCCTTATCAACTGACACAGGCTTGTCATCGTCGACAGCAACAACACGCTCAACGTTCCTCCGGAGACCAAGTCATCAAGGAATTGAACCTTGTCACTTCTTTCACCGACGCTCTTCACAGACGCTCCTTTTCTCGCTGTCGAGCCAGATCTCCAGTCCTTCGCGGCACTTCCGAGTCCACTCACGAAAACTTTCAATCATCTTCCAGTCAGACATTTAGTCGCAATGGCCGTTCTCAAGAACATCATCCTGGGGGCCTCTGTGCTCACCCCTCTGGTCGCCGCCGTCCCCATGCTGGGACCCGACAAGCGCGCCATCTACACCAACACCGTCACTGAGATCGCGTGGGTGACTGTCGAGGAGACCACCACCGTCTGGGTCGACCCAGCTGCTCCCACCCCTGCTCCGATTGATGCTGCTGCTGCCAGTACCACCAGCTCAGTTCCCGCCGTGGCCTCGGTCGAAGCAACATCCGTTCCCTCGACTCTGGCGACCCTCGCTGCTGCTCCGCAACAACCACCTTCTTCCGTCCCGACCGTCGCTCCAGCTGCTGCTTACACGGCTCCTGCCGCGCCAGCTCCTGAACCGGTTGCATCGTCGTCTTCGGTTGTCCCGGTCCCAGAACCCGCTGCTTCGTCTCCTGCCCCGGCCACCATGACTCTTCAACCCAAGGCTTCAGTCGGTAGTGACGGCTCGTGCGAGGGCTCCGGTGATGCTTGCCAAGGCGATGTAACCCACTGGGATGGCGGTAAGTAGTGATTCATGCCCCCCATGAGGCTAATTCGAAACTTGACTGACATTCGAATCTCCAGGTCTTGGCGCATGCGGCTGGAACGTCAACTCCGGCAGCGACATGCAGATTGCTCTCCCTTATGCATTCATGGGGACCCAGTCCAACGGCAACCCTTACTGTGGTCGCTCCGTCACCCTGTACAACCCCACCACCGGCACCACCGTCCAGGCCACAGTGGGCGACAAGTGCATGGGCTGTGTCGACCGAGCCATCGACTGCACCGATGCCCTGTTCAACGCCATCGTCCCCGGAGGCGATGGCCGTGTCAGCGGCATCCAATGGTGGTTGAACTAGAAAGTTGTCCATGCCGCCCGCTCCTTGCACACCAAGACTTCTTGTACCACTGCAGGTTTTCCATCAAAAACGTTTGCCGGGCAAACAAAATTTTGACCTTTTGTATCGAGACTTCTGAGAAGCCGACCCGACATCAAGGTGCTTCTGAGAAGCCAGCCAGCTGTCAAGAGATACCAACTTTCCGGTGGAGATGACCCTGAAGGGAAGCTTAGGTCCGATCGCTGCATTTCGCGGCCCCCTTGTGGTCTTTGCGTTCCAACGGGAACCCTTCCCATCACACACCAATGACGAAATATACAACGAACGTTATGAAACAAAGAGCGAAAGTTAGAGAGAGAAAGAAAAAAAAGCATATCAACGGGCCGACTAGCCAGCGTGAACGGACCCATGCATGGCGACGGCGAGGGCGAAAGGCGGGAAACCCGGTGAAAATCATTCATCTTCATTCTCAAACCCACCCGCACCAGACGTGTCGACAATATCCCCTTGGATGTGGTTCGATATCGTCGGTCGGGCATTTTAGACTTTGGATATGGGGAGGCGAGGGAACGGAAAGGATTTCAGGATTGCTGGCGTTCACGGGGAATTAGACCCTCTATAAAATGATTACACACATACAATAGCATATCATACCGTAAAAGCATATGGTGGCCGCAAGACGCCTACCAAAGCAAATGCAGTGCAAGGCAGATGATTCCGCGCCGTCCGGTCAGTCCGTCAGCTTACTGATTAAATGTCGTTTGATGTTTTCTTGGTTTCTTGGGTTTTATTCACTCCGCACTCGTGAGAATGAATGATTGATGCGTAGATAAGATTAGCGACACGAAATCGACATGTTCTATAGAAGTATGTTATTCCACGACGGATAATAAAAACCAAGACATAAGTGGATGTGGGCGTGGGCGTGGACATGGTAGACGACGTCCAACCCAAGCTTTTCGAGCTGAGACGGTCATCGAAGCAAAAGGACGTAGGATTGGCTCCTGGGGGTTTTTGCTAGTCGTGTTTGGGATGGAACTGTCCCCTGTGCCCGTATACGGAAGTTATAACACATACCGTACGGAGCAGTGGTCGGTACTCCGTAATGTAGGCATGACCGTCGGTGGACTTCGCCGCTCTAGATACCTATGTAGGAACGGAACAGAGCGAGCGGACAGAGCGGACAATACGGTCAGGACAGATCCCAACATTCATATCCGTATTTCCGTCCATGCCTTGCTCCCCGTCTTCTGCACTTGCCCCCCTAACTTGATGAGTCGTGGGTGCATGTGCATGTGCATATGCATATGCAGCTGCTCAGATTTGGGACAGCCATACGATGATGATACGATACGTATGCTGTGCCCTGCTCTGATATGCTATTCCCTGATTAGGTAGGTAGGTAGGTAGGTAAGCTCGCACATTCGGGGATTTCTGTGGCATTTTTCGAGAGGGCGACAGCATCCGCGATCGATCTTTTCATAACCGCGAAGTGACGGCTCGTGGATTTTCAAAATAAGGTGCTTGGGTGAGAAATCCCGTACGTGTCTACGCACTCGTATACTCCGAACTTGCTCTGTAGTGGGGCCTGGACTGGGGCTTGGGCCTTTGACATCCGGGAGATCCTACGGGCAGTTGGTTTCGAAAGAGGAAAGAGTTTAATATTTTAAGAGGTGGAAGGAGAGGGCGCGAGCATTGATATTCTGTTCACGGGACGTCGTGCCATCGTCTTCGCCATCGTTATCTCCCTGAGGATAAGTGGCTTGTCCAACATTCACCTTCAGACTGAAGGACTCAAAAAGCAGACCACGGGTCATTTCACGACATACTAAGCGGTTTTTGTGCGCGTTAAGCAGCAAGCAGCAAGCAATCAACATGCGTCTTGTTCTTTCCCGGCTCGAGGCTCGGGACCTCGATGCCATTGTCCCCATGATGTTCGAGTCCTTTAGCAAGATCGAACTGGCCAACGTTTTCTTCGGGCGCAGATCCCCGTCTTCGTACGCCTATACCAAGAAGACTCTCCTGAACGGCCTGCTCAACGACCCGGCCGACGTGTTTCTCAAGATCGAGGACCTCGACGCCGAGGTCGATGTGAACGTGCTCGATGAGAAAGGCAACACCGTTTCCACGGAGAGGCGGACACGCATCGTCTGCGCGAGCAATTGGAAGATCTTCCCCACGTACGTGACGCCAAAGGAGCAGCAGCAGGAGGAGGCGGCGGCGGCGGCGGCGACAGCAGATGGCGAAATCAGACAGCCCAACGGCGCGACCGCGCAACTCAAAGAAGAGGCGAAGAACGAGTCGGCCTTGTCGTACCTGGACACGGAACAGGAACGAGCCGACGCAGCCGTCCTGCTGGAAGACTTTCTCACCCGCCGACGCCGTGAGTGCAAGGAGGGTCACGTCCTGTGTTTCTTGCTGTTCACGGATCCGGGGTACCAGGGCAAAGGATGCGGGCGCATGATGATGCAGTGGGGAAACGATGTTGCCGACGCGTTGATGTTGCCTTGCTGGATCGAGGCCTCGCCTGAGGGAGAATTGCTGTACAAGCAGATGGGGTATGTGGGAAGGGAAAAGGTGCGGATTCAGACGACGAGCTTCCTCAGCGAGTATTTACACATGCGAAGGCCAGCGATGGTGGGGAGAGTCCGGTTGGAAGGGAAGAAGACGTTGGTGAGAGAGCCGGTTGAACAGAACCGGAATGGAAGTGCTTGAGCGGCGCGGCCTGCGGATCCTAGCTTTCCACAGCACATTCAGTAGTAGACAGAGATAACAGATTTATGTGAACGCACCAGCCATTCGCACTGTGCGGTCTAATACTGTGTTCTGTGTTTCTTCCAGGCTGTCTTCTGCCTCCGGTATCACGCGTGCTTGCTACGTCATTGCTCTCCCAAAAACTCCGCAAAATCTGCGCCCTCGTCGCCAGCGTGGCATCCAATCCGCCGATATCTGCTGATCGAGTCGAGCAATTGAACAGATTTCCCATACCCTATCGAAAGCTGGTGCAGTGCAGCCCAGCTGCCATCAAGACCACAGATTTTGAGAGGCTTTCGAGATCTACCGTCCTATCCCATGTCCATACGATAGCATCTCCTCTCGCTCTCATGCGAATCTCTACCGAAGCCCTTGCCTTCCTGCGGGGTCGTGCTTCTTGGACATGTGCACGGTGCAAAAACTTACCACAGAATCCTATCCACAAGGCGCGGAGGCGCTTCACTTCCTATCACGGCCCAGTGAGGGTAGTGAGACCCCGGCAGGCCGTGTATTGGGCGGCCGCAGGTGGAGGAGTTGCAGGCGCAGGAGTGCTTGCTTTTGGTGACAATATCAAGCATGGCTGGCTGGCGGCAGAGAGGACGAGCAGGGTCGTATCGACCTTGGTGGTCTGTATAAACGAGTATGTACCGGCAGTGGCCACGACTCAAAAAAAAAAAGCAAAAGACTGACGTGAGACAGCTACCGAGTCACGCTGAACGAGCAGTACGATGATCCCGAAGAACATACGGAAAGCCTCAAGGCCTGCCACAAACGCTGCGCCGATCGAGTCCTCAAGGCTATGGAGGCCAATGGATCAATATTCATCAAGCTGGGCCAACACATATCGTCCATGGGATACCTCCTCCCTCTCGAATGGACCGAGACATTCGTGCCTTTACAGGACAGGTGTCCCGTATCATCCTACGAGTCGATAGAGGACATGTTTCTTCGAGACACCGGCCGCCGGATAGAGGACGAGTTCGCCGAGTTCCGCAAAGAACCCATTGGCGCGGCGTCGCTGGCGCAGGTCCATATAGCGGTCTTGAAAGACACCGGTGAAACAGTGGCTGTGAAGGTCCAACATCCCGCTCTCGAGGAGTGGGTGCCCCTCGATCTGGCCTTGACGAGATTCACGTTCCGGAGTTTGAAGAGGGCTTTCCCCGATTACGACCTTGAATGGCTGAGTAACGAAATGGACTTCTCCCTACCCCAGGAGCTCGACTTTGCGCTCGAGGGCCAAAATGCCACCTACGCCCGCAACTACTTTGAGCGGAACACAAAGTTTCCGCTCATCATACCGAAAGTGGTGTCCGCGAGCAGAAGATTTCTCGTCATGGAATACGTGACCGGAGCTAGGGTGGATAATCTCGCCTATCTGAAGGAGCACAATATTTCCCGGGACGAGGTATCGGCGACGCTGGCTAGGATCTTCAACGTCATGATCTTTTCGCGGAATGCACCGCTGCATTGCGATCCGCACGCAGGGAACATCGCCATTCGTCACAACCCGAACAGGAGATATCCTTACAACTTTGACGTTGTGCTGTACGACCACGGCCTCTACCGCATGCCGGACGACAAGTTAAGGAAGGACTACGCAAAGCTTTGGCTCGCCGTGATTGATGCTGATGAGGCGAGGATGCGCAAATACGCCTACGAGGTCGCTGGGATAGGCGATAAGGAATTCCCCCTATTTGCCTCGGCCATCACAGGCCGGGATTACCGTGTGCTTGTCCGCAAACAGCTCACTACGTCACTTCGCGACGTAAATGAGAAGGAGGGCATCAATGAAGTCTTCGGCGAGGACCTCCTTCAGCAACTCGTGCAACTTCTGGGGCACGTGCCACGGATCATTCTTTTGATCCTCAAAACCAACGACCTCACCCGAAGTCTGGACGAGGCGTTGGGCTCGACGCAGCCCATGAGACCTATGCTAATATTGGCCAAATATGCCAGCTGGACGGTCTGGCAGGACGAGAAAGATATGATCAAGCGGAGGGGCGGTTTCCTTCGACCGCAGAATTTCTTCAGGCTACTGCGGGCGTGGATTCAGTTTTTGAGGGTCGAGGTGAAGTTGATCGGGTATGAGCGATACTTGTCAATCAGGAGGCACCTGGGTCTGGAGGGATAGATGTGCGGCAAAAGCAAATGAGTAATTGGTATGAGTAGGAGGTTTCAGCAACCTTGCATCTGGTTGCGCTTAGCGAGGCGTCTGGTCGCTCTTCTAATGCCGAGATTATATTCAGTGATCGGGCTGGGTAGTAGAGAATATTCATTCCGGAAGTATGTGGCCAACGCCGCTCCCGATCACCACATGACTCGGCGATAACAGGCTATCCTTTAGACCCTCCACCGCTGACAAAATTACTTAGCTCTCTAGACACGAGGGCCTGAAGATACCACCACGAACCTGCGACAGCCTCGTGAATGGTCAGCTTTGCATATGATTGGTCAGCCTTGCCCAGCTTGTCTTCCATCCCAACTGCCACTTCCTTCGCGCTCATCCATCGTGCGTTCTGTTCCACTCCTGCCGCCTTCTCGAATCCTTCAACTGCTCAGTTACATATTCTCCCATACTACTCAGCACGGGGGGCACCATGATAAACCTCGAGATCCCTCCTCTGCACCTTCGATATTCGATACATGAGTTACGCGAGTGGTGTGTTTCATCATAATCTTTTCGCCTTTCGCTCATCGAGGTTCAACTCTTACCAACATGATCACCCTCGGTCTCCAACGGATCACCCAGCTCCTAGGTCCGCTGTTCAATGCTAACCCGAGGCTGCCATGGAAAGCCGTCCATATTGCGGGGACGAATGGCAAAGGAAGCGTTGCGGCTCTGATCTCAACATTCCTCGGCCACTTAGGCTACAGGGTCGGCCGTTTCACGTCTCCACACCTCATTGATCGATGGGACTGCATCACAATCAATAGAAAAGCTGTCGATCGCGCCAAGTTCCTTCCCATTGAGCAGCACTTCCGTGATCAAAGTATCAAAGAAAATATAGGAGCCAGCGAGTTCGAGATTCTCACGGCCTCCGCTTTCCAGCTATTCACGAACGAAAAGGTTGATGTTGCAGTGATTGAATGCGGCCTAGGCGGACGTGAAGATGCAACCAATGTTCTCAGGCCCTGTGATGTGATCCTCAGTGTCCTCACAAAGGTGGGCCTCGATCATACCGAGTTTCTCGGAGACACGCTCGAAGCCATTGCCACAGAGAAAGCCGGCATCTTCAAGCCTGGAGTGCCTGTTGTTGTGGACCAGAGCAACGACAAAAGTGTCATTGAAGTGGTTGGAAAGCGGTTGAAGGAGCTGGGCTGGGGCAGAGATGGCCAAACTGGCGTTTACTTCTCTCTCGAGGAACAGAGGGGGGAGTTGGAGAGTGTCATTAGGCAACTGAGAATGGCACGACACCAGGCAGAAAACCTCTATACAGCCTGGTCTGCTTTTCGACATGCGGAAAATAGTCTCCGTATCATGCACTCCAGCCGACAGCCACCAAGACAGGAACCCCCTCCCCCCGCTGAGCTGCGGCTCGGGGCAGCCGGCTGGCCCTCGACGGCACAAGATACGCCTGATGACCGTATGATCTATGGAGAGGTGCCGTCCCCACCTGACTCGGTGATGGCGTCCCTCGAGAAGCTCATCGTCGAGGCACAGTCAAGCCTGCCAGGACGTCTCCAGTGGCTTGCACTGCCTCGGGAACTGCTTCCTCAAGGTCTCCCAGATGCCATGGCTCAGACAGAAAGCCGCGGACCCGAGAACCCCACCAACACAGTAGTCCTTCTCGACGGAGCGCACAATGCGCAGTCTGCCACAGCACTGGCGGACTTTGTCGACAATAACGTACGTCCCAAACCTCCATCCACACCGATGACTTGGCTCCTGTCCTTCAAGAATGACAAGGACGCCGACAACATCCTGTCGACACTGCTCAAGCCCCATGACAACGTCATCACATGCAGTTTCGGCCCCGTGGACGGCATGCCGTGGGTGAAGTCGATGCCGGCGAACGACCTAGCCGCCAAGGCAAGGAGGCTTACGGACGCCATTGTGACGGCTCTGCCTGACGACGACAACAACGACCGAGAAGACCTCCACAATGCTGCCATTGCCAAGGCCATACAGGAAGCCGTTCGAACCGCTTCTTCTGCAACGGACGAGACTGGTCAGAGCCCGGTCTGCATCACCGGCAGTTTGTACCTGGTAGGCGATGTTCTAAGGTGTGTCCGGAAGGCCGGCGGGTCGATATACGGGACGCGATAGGGGATATATTACTCGGAATGCGGAATCGCGCGTACAGTAGCGACAATGGAGTATGGAGTGAATGGGAATAGAGACTGAAAGGGCAGTAGTCTACAGCTACAGTGCCTGTGAGTCTAGTGTGAAGCTACAGTAGTCTCCTGCGGAGGACATGCCATTCAATGCGTTCTGCTGTACTGCATTGTGTAGAGTCGTCATCGCTGCAGCAGGTCACAATAGACAGTCTAACAACTTATCGACGGGTCCGACTTGTTAGGTCAGACCGGATGTGTAAGATCCATCCCGATTAGATGTCCGTATATACATATTATATATACACCAATCTCGCGGGCGGAGCAGGTGAGTTGCAAGAACAGAGCAATGATGGAGTAAGAACGGAGCAAGAATGGTAGCCGGCATGAGAGGTCCTCGACTCGTATGCTATGCTTACTTGTACCTAAATGCGTACATACCGCCTCCATAGAGTACCTGTGTACCTTATACACAGGCAGGTCAGCGATTCTGTTTATAATGACGGAAATGTACCTTATACAGGCAGGTCAGCGATTCTGTTTATAATGACGGAAATGTACCTTATACAGGCAGGTCAGCGATTCTGTTTATTATGACGGAAAGCCGCTGAACTAGGGTACAGTACCTCCCGTATGTTGTTGGCTACCTATTATATCTAACTAAGAGTACTATATAAGTAGCCGAAGTACAGTAGGATACTGTAGCTACTCTAAAAGGACAGCATGTCATACTCCTACCGCTTTCTTAGATTCTTATCTTTAAGTACGAGTATCCACCTCTTGCGTACCTTGATTATAGCCATACACCCGCTATATAGCGTACTGTACTGTATCTCAAGTATAGTACCCAGCTCCGTACCCTTAGCTCTATCCCTCTACTTACCTACTACTGCCCTAGTAGATCACAAGAGGTGAAGTCGATATGAGGTAGTGGTGAAGTCAAAGGTGAAAGGATTGTGAATCTAGATATGTACTAGGTAAAATATCCCTCCGGGAATGTCTAACTCTCTGTACTCGTACTCGCAGTCATAGTCATATCCGTACCACCACCGGGGCAGGCCGGCCTAACCATCAAAACCTGCGCATACCATCCCTCGCCCATTCTCGCACGATCATTCTTGAGTCTCTCAGCCGTGAACTCGACCCCTCTATCTTTCCCACCCTCCCATCTCTCCAAATCCACCCAAATCACACCACTCCCACTCTTACTATCATCATTACCACCCTCGCCGAATCGCCTGAAGCCCACGGATTCATACACCCCGATCCCCTTGGGGCTGGCCTCTAGCATACTGGGCAGCCCGCGGGCGTCGGCCTCGGAGCACGCATGGCGCATCAGCATCCCGCCGGCGCCGCGGCGGTGGTGGGTCGGGTGCGTGTACAGATTGTCGACAAGGACGTGGGGGCCAAGTCTTGTGGTGAGCAGGGCCCGCGCGTCGACTAGATGGGACCAGAAATCCGAGGCGAGCGAATCGTGCGAATATGCGGGCCAGGTGCGTGGTTCGGTTGACGAGGTTGGCGGTGGTGGAGCAGTCACGGTGACGCTGGTGGTGGTGGTCGCGGACGGCGACGACGGGACATTGACATCGACATTGACATTGACGAAATAATATTTCATCGCGGCGATGGTCTTGCCTTTGCGGGAGTCATCCAGGGTTCCCGTAATCACTTCTTCGTCTTCCGGGAGGGCGTCGTCGAGGACGATGGCGAAGCGACAGTTCGGCTCCTCGCGAAAGGCCTTGGTGTGCCGCTCCACCATCCCGGCGAGGTACCCTTCATATGCCTCGGGTGGGCCGTAGTAGATGGCTTTCATGAGCGGGACGGTCAACCATGCCGCGAGGTGGATGCGGGCGATTGCTGGGAAGTAGAGAATCGCACTGGGGTCGGCAGGGTCGAGGACGTGGATGTGGAGTGGCATTTTGCGGCGTGAGGCCTACAGTAATATACCCTAGTATCCCCTTCAGGGCGACAGGGCGGTAACTATTACGGTACCACAGTATCGCTGTACTATGGTCGTGTAGAGTATTGAGATGGCGGATTTGGTTATTTGGAAGGGCTGAAGACCGATGCCAATGGAGATTCCTCCTCTGAGAGTCTCAAGATGATGCTGTGCTGTGCTGTATCCGCCAGCGGGAGGAGAAGTGGGGGTTATATACGAATGGATGTCCTCTGTGTGTGTGATTCGCCGAGTAATATTTATATCAGTATTTCTGTGCTTGCGGAAATACTGACTGAATGGCGATACGCACTGGCTTCGTTGTGACTCAGAGTTACAGGACCTACTCCGTACCGAGTTCCGAATGTTGTCGGGATCACACCCGAAGTCCCTTTGCATGCCATTCTCGCCGTTGGGAGTGGGGTGGGATCGGTCGCTCCTACGCGTAGTGACGTGCCACGGTAATTATGTAAGTAACAACGGCGAGGGGTGCTCGAGTTGCGCATCTTGGTCATTTCCAGCAAGGAGTGTGGCTGTTCTCCGTACTGTTCAGTTTCTTCGCGGCGCATTGTGTGCCATAATGTCAGAGGTGCTCTGCTTGCTGGTGCCTGGCTCCTGGTGCCTGGCTCGAATGGCGGAGTCGGCCAGGACGCGACGCTCAACTCCTGCGGGCAATTTAGCACTCGGTCTTCTTGGCTAAAGGTCAGGTCAGTCCTTAACTAATCGTAGGTGCGTTAGGTGAGTACAATATGTGAGTATATAGAGTACCGCGTACACGAGCAAGTAGCTCTGATACGAAACCCCAGGTTCGGAAGAAGGCCATCTGCCAGTCACTTCTGGTAATGCCGGTTGCCCTGGATTCCCCTCTGTTCTCGCATTTGGCCAGCAGCTAGACCAGCCTTTGGCTGCCAGGGTGTTCAGCTCTGGATATCAGCGCAGCGTCTTCAAACCTGGAACAATTAGATTGGTTCCACAACGCCTGAGGACGCGGTATGCACTCCGTCGTTCGACACCAGGTTGGCCATCCTCCTGGACCGTACTCTACCGTCCCGTCCATGGCAGGCACAGGGGAAGCGGAGAGTCCGAGAGGGTGAAGGCTCTGTGGAGGCCGTTTCGAAGTTTCGAAACTTCAAAGCCGAGAACTATCCTACAGTCCGGTGTCGTGGTGCGTACGATGATAAGCGTCTGCGTACACAAGCATACACATCTCCTGTACTACACTGAATGTCGTGTTTGCCGCCTCTGTCGCTGTCATTCCTGTTCCTGCGCGTGAGGTCTTAAATGGCTTGGTTGTTTTCCTTTCGGGCGTGAGAGATTCGGTCAGCATGCAAAAGTAAAGTAGCTGCACGTTTGGGCTGCCGTGTTGGTAATTTCGCTTGGTTGGGTATAATCGTGCGATGGTCGTGTTGCCGATATGGTAGGTGCGCGGATTGCTGTATTGGGCAGTATACGTCGAGTGCTGAAGACCGGCGTACTGAGAGGTTCGATACACTACTCTACTGATCCGTTCAAGTCCAGTCTCTTGCGACCCACCGAGTATGTCGGGCCAGTCTGCGAGCTCCCCTCAATCTGAGATCCTCAGGCCGGATCTCGTGGCTCAGAGTCTTTCCATGTCTGCAGACTTCGAAGGGTCTTCTTGTCTGCTCCGTAGAGGCAATACCCTCTCAGACAGGCGGTAAGCTTCTCCAAGTTCGTCGGCGGTCTTTTGGAGGGTTCCGTGGCATCGTCGGCCGAACGTTGCGTCAGTGTCGCTGAGGGTCTCGTCGATGATTCTCCACCGTCAACCCCCTCATCATTCTCCATCCACTCAATCATATGGCCCATGAAAGGAATGTCCAGTCGCCAAGGACTGAAGCTCGAGGCTGAGCCGATCGCTACCATCGTCCAAAGAGTGACTTCCCGTTCGGTGACCTTGTCGTGGTCAGACGGGTTGCTCGGCTGAGACAGTTCTAAAGCTACCTTGGACAGGATCTCCAGATAGGGATGTCGTATCTTGCGGTTAAGGGGTGTTGAGGAAGCGGCCTTGGCTGGAGGGAGCGCTTGTGGTTGATTGTGGAAGTTGAAAATATAGATCAGCAATGCCAGAAGAAGACGGTGGTGTAACGACTGTGGCTCTATTTCATCGGTGATCCGTAGCACTCGACTGATTTCGTTGTATGCTTGATCGAAGGGTGGAGGCAGAGGGAGGTCGTCATCCGGAATGTCGCCTGTGTTTCCGTTTCGAACAAATTGAGGCTCCCTTGAGACCTGCTTGAAGATCCGCTGGAGGATCTCGACTGCTTGAGACGTGATCAGGCCCTTGCTCGCTATGACTGAGAAGAGGCCTTGAAAGCCACCGATCTGGGTCGGCTTGACGGGATGGTTCTCCTTGAATCTGACAAGGACGTCATCATCATCGGTGAGTTCGCACACGAATCTCCCATGCAGCAGTAATGGTAAGAAGAACTCGCTCCTGCGCAGACAGAGTCAGTGGTTGACCCGATAAGTAAAGGGGCACTTCACGCACTTCAATAGCTCATCCTGAAGTTCGGCGTTCAACTGCCTGATCCCACCTCGGTTCAAGACCATCCTCTCTTTTGCTCGCTTATGCATTGCATATGCTTGGAGGTCGCCATGTGCAACCTGATCCGTCAGAGTCGATTAGGTGCTCGTTCATTAGAGGTGTCCCTGAAGAGATAATGGAAGGTACTCACATCGACGTCCATGAGCCACAAGGCAGTCAGAATGGCAGCGTCATCATCCGAGCTCTTGGCCGTCTCAACCTTCTGTCTCAGCCGCTTCAATGCCTCGCCCCGATGGTACAGCGCAGTCCAATGTGTTTTGCCGAATCCTCTCACGTCGATGTTGTAGTACACCTGGCTCAGGGCAATCAATGCATGGAATAATTCGGAATTGTGCATCGCCACATTGAACCAGATCAGATATCGGCTGGTTTCCACTGCAAGCGCGGGACTGAAACGTGGGGTCAAAAACCGAATGACTATATTTGGTCAGCATATACGACTGGTTGGGCTCAAGGCGGTCGAGGATGCAAAGGAGCCGGCCCATTGTCAACAGGCGGCAGAGGATACTCACAGTAGTCCACAAGGAATGGCACATAGTTCCGAAAGGTGATAGGGTAGGTTGTGAAGGGATCCGCCATTGGGCTCCCCAAGGCACAGTCATTGCGTGGCTGGACCTCTCCCAGGAGTGGATTTTCGTCGGGTTTCTTCGTCGGAGGATGTTTCTTTCCGGCCGCAGTAGGCCTCTTTCTGGCCTTGGGGTCCTGCGTTGGCGGTGGTGTTTCACTGTCAGGTTTTCGAACAAACGGCCGATAGTGTGTACGGTCCAATATGATCCTCTTTGACGTTGGCCGATAGCTTTTCGAGGCGAAGGATGAGACCGTACGACGGTTCTGTCGGCTTTTGAGCTCGGTGGGGTCGGTGTAGGTGATGAAAACGTTGTCCTGCGAGGTGGGAGGCATTTCAATTGATCGTCACCAGGAGGAATTGGCAGTCACAGTATCAGTCCAGCACGTATGACCCCGTGGGACAATTGTAGCCTGGTGGTCGTTGGTTCTGGGCAAGTATGACCCTGTGCGACAATTGTAGTCTGGTGGTCGTCGGTTCTGGGCTCATGTAATCAAAATATCAGTCATAATGTCCATGATAGCGGAATCCTTGAGAATGGGTACCGTGGGCTGACGGCGACCCGTTGGGTGACGCGGACGGGGCCCGTCGAGCCGTTTCAACACTCGCTGTCGGCACCACGCAGTGTGGCCGTTGTCAAGCAAATATCTTGCGGAAGTATTGCAGACTGGGAAGGATTTTCTCGAATAGCCAGCTAGAATGTAAGATGTGCATGGTCTCGGCTTTACCACTAAGATGTGACGGAGTGAACCAGCAGGAGATGAGATTAGTCGTTCGCGTCAGATGCTTCTACCGCGTATTGTCAAGCCGTGTACGGCGTAGGGCAGGACAGAACGAGAGTTTAATATTCTCGTCGGAGCTCTGCGAGGAAGGTCCACGCAGATGAGATGAAAGTCACTCGCGGCTGAAGTCTTGGAGTGACTATCACGTAAGCGCCGTCCACTATGAAACCGGCAATACAACCGCAATTGCGTCGTCCTTGGGTTGCTTCTTACTCTCGCCAGCTCTCTCGCCGTTACATAATTCAACCCGGAACGCTTGCTCACCGGGGCACAGGCACTCGAGGCCACTCACGGAATCCCGAGTATGTCAATGAAAGGCAATCCTTGATTACAATATCTTTGTCCAACGCCTCGAAGGGAATGTAGACGTGGAGCCCTTCCTGTGAGAACCTTCCCTAGAGATCCCCGTGCTTGCGGCAGGTATGCACCTGTCGCTCACCCTCAGTCGGAGGCCCACCTCCATTCGCGAAGGGGCATTTGGACGTTGTTTTGTGCTCGACTGCCATTTTCTTCCGCTCTCCAGGCAGAATACTCGCCTAGCCGGACTTCAGCGTACGAGGCATAATCAAAATCGATCTGTGAGATGGTCGCTTGTATCAGGGCCCAAACACCCCAGTAGAAGCCGGGCATGCCCCGATATCGATCGACCTCTTCGTACAAGATGTCCAGCATGTCGTCGGGGAGTGGCCTGTCGCTATGGGCTGCAAACGAATCCAAGTAGTCCTTCAAAAACTGACGACGGACAGATTTGGTTGGCAACATGTTGTAGTCACAGTCATACCCGCCCCATTCTGCAAAGTGATTCGCAATGTCGAAGGCCGCGGGACAAGGAGTTGCGTATTCGTAATCGATGAAGGAGACCTCGAGGGAATCACCTTCGGCACTACAGGCACGGCCTTTTGGCAGCATGATGACGTTGGCACTCAGCAAGTCGCAGTGTCCGAAGACAAAACCAGATGAGCCGGGACCTCGCTCATTGTCAAGGTCCTTGAATGACCGGTCTAACTCTTTCTGCAGCAGCTGTTTCCGAGTCTCCTGTTTGGGACTGTTGCTAGGAAGAGCATGGACCCATTTTTGCATCACTGACCAGATGTTCGGCACAGGCTGCCTCGAAGCAAGCTCGGAGCAGTCTGGCTCTCCCCCGTTCAGCTTGTGGCCATTGACCCCATTGGAAACTTCCTTCTTCTCCTCGACCACAGCCGCAACGGGCAACCGTGCATGCCACTCACCTAGGCGCCTGGCAACTGCGCGCCAGACGGCTTCGCTGACCAGATCTTGAGGAGTACAAACTTGGCCAATGATGAATCTGTACAACAGGCCATTTTTGAATCTTGCTAACAGCGGAGGCGCCAACCCTCGTTCTGCACACAGACCATGGGATCTAGCTTCGCGGTCTCGGTCGATGATGATTTCGGTGTTGTTGCCATACGCACGAAGGAGGACCGACTCTGTGTCGATCTCTGACTCTGAGAGGCCAGGGGTGTGTTTCGAGATCTTGAGGAGCTAGACGCAGACACAGGTGAGCACGTGCTCAACAAGGTGACTGTTGGTACTTACCGTGTTAGTGATTCCGTCAGTGAACGTGGTGATGATGATTTCTCCTGGAGCGTCCCGCCACTTGGGCTGTACTCTGTAGACCAAAGAGCGGGCCGACTCTTCAAGAGAGCTGTTGTCAAAAGCCAAGTCAATATTTTGCAGTGGGGATAGTCGACCGTTCGACGAGTTAGTGGATGCACCCATGGTCGCTCATGACCTATCTGACCAGGGACTGAGGGTCGACGGTGGGCTGCAGTGAAATATTCGGAGGACGAAGGCCAAAGCAAAGAAGTGAGGATACCACCACGTACAGTGGAAAGAGGTCAAGGGTTAAAGGAGAGCGGCACATGTGTGTTCGAAGCTTTTGGAGAAAATGCCAACAAACAGGAACAGGGCAGGACGAATCCCTCCGCACCTCTCCCCTCCATCCTTGGCCAGCCAATCATGAGGCGACGTGGGTATGCGGCACCCCATCCTTCTTTGTCCGTTTGCGGCACGGTGAAGCTCCAACGACGCCCGATCGGACAGGTCGCTGGCAGAATCGTCACTGCCGGGGGCACGTAGCATACTGACGAGTATCCGCTGACCAGACGTCAGCTGCTGCTGTGTAGTATACGTAGTATGAAGATGTTGATTGCCGAATGCCGACACCGTAATCCCTGCTGCTTGGCTTGGGGAATTACACGCGGCCCTGCAGCTGTGCAAGGATGGCGCAACTAATTACCGACCACCTGGGACTGGGAACAACTACACAGGACGAGCACTGTGTACTCGTCATCAGACGCTTATCCACGCGTTTCCATTGTTCTACGCTTTCCACTACTACGTGACCTTTCTTGCATTGTCCTTCTGCTTAGTAGTGGTGTCGTCGTCCCTTTAGTCGGTTCGGCTTGCCCGTCGCTTCTTGTCCTCCTTCTTCCCTTCTGTGCTGGCGGTGCCACCTATCTTCGCCAGCACGATCGCCGCGCCTTTGTTGTCCTTATTCAAATTGCCAGAGTCCTTCTTCAACACTTTCAGAAGCTCCTCCCTGGCCTCGAAGTCCTCAGCTTCTAACATCGCGACCAGGACAAAGCTGTTTGGTCCATTCGTCCAGTTCACAATCTCCGCATCGCCACCGGTGCCCGTGATCTTGGAGTATAGTGTTTGGTGGAAGCTCAACGACGGCTCAACAAGCTTGATGGAATTCGTGGCCTTGTCAAATCGTCCACCCTGCACCAAAGTTTTAAGCATTCGGCCCACTGTTGGCGTAGAAATGATCTTTTCCACCTCGGCCTTCTTGTCGGCATCTCCAGGCAGATCCGTCGCCAGGCTGGCGATGGCAGCCAATGCACCTTTGGCATCACCAACACCAGCACAGCCGAGGATTGTTTCTATCATGAACTGACACCCGAAACTGGACTGTGCCAGATATTGCGTCTGGCTCTGGATCAGGTCGAGCAGCGGCTGCGCAATGTGTTCGAGTAGTTCCAACCGACGCTTTGCTGGATCCTTTTTGGAGGTCTCTTTCCTGATCTCGCGGATTTCTGACATGAGTGCTGCCGTATCCTCCGTTATTAGCCACTTCGGTGCATCTGGTGACATGAGATAGAGGAGCGGGATCCGAGCCGTGAGATGCTCGACGTGAGCCAACAATTCTTCTTCCCTCGCTGCTGCCTCACGATCCTTGCCCAGAAGTTCGGGGAAGATGGTCTTCGACGTCATCACCGTGTCGTCAATCACATCATACGCGGTCAATAGTACTTTATGCCCGTATTGATCACTAGCCAGCAGCTTGATGTGCGTCTTGAAGAACTTCATTATCCCTCTTCTGTCCTTGGAACTGCCATGTGCCAAGCAAAGGCAAAGCAAGCGAGATCCCGACTTTGTAAAGGCAAGATTCTTCTGGAGGTCCCCTTCCTCATCGTCGTGGAGCATGGAAAAGAACTCGGTGATTTCGGGACTGCCCGGCTTGCAGTTCAGGAAGTACTGCAGCAGAGCATCATGAAGGATGGTGAAGCCAGTTGTTTTCTTCTGGACCAGTTGGTTGGTCATTTCATGAAGGTGGGTCATGATCGGTCCTCGCTTCTCGGGATGCTGGGCGAGGATATCCGAAAGGTCACTCGTAACCGGTTCATCACCTGAGGAAGCCATCTTGCTCTTGTTGGACTTGCCAAAGACGACGAATTCGGGACCATACCATTCTCGAAGGAGTAGGGCCTTTTGTCGCTTGGTTGCAATGGTTCGGTAGATATCATCCACAATCCAACTAGCCTCAGGGTGCCGGATCAATCGCTTCACATGGCCATAAAACTCTTCGACAACGGCATCCCGGCTCTCATCATCACCCGCGACCATCTTGGCAATCAGGAATTTGGCGTACTTGGACTCGGCCAACTCACGATAGCTGCCCTTCAGTTCAGCGGTGATCTGCTTTCTCTGTTCCGGAGTGGCATATTTCAGCGCACACTGTATCACTCGCACAGAGTCATGTTTGAACACAAAATCCTTCACCCGCCCAGATATGATCTGGAAGAGTTCTGAGACCAGTTCATCTCGCTCTGGCTTGGGTACATGGGATTTCCGCCTCAGACGCTCCCAGATCTTCTTTGAGCGGGCAATCGAGTCGGCATTGGGTTTGGCAGCTCGGCGGTCTTGGGTTAGGGCTTTTTGTTTCGCATGGGCTTCGCGCGAGGATTGGTCTGCGACGAGCCAGAATGTTAGCAACAGCTAGGTGGGACGCTCTCTTCAGACGTACTGTTTAGAAATGGCTCTGGCTTCTTGGAAGATCGAGGTACAGTTGGGCGGTACTTCTCCTTCTGGCTCTTTCCCGGCGTCTCCACTGCATCTGCTCCATCTGTGTTCTCTGCGTCCTCAAACCCAGTGAAGTCCTGGTCGACGGATTCTATCTTCCCAGAAGAGGCCCTGCCTGTCTTGGTGTTTCCTCTGGACGTCTTCACCTTCTTGGGGGGTTTGTTCTCAGCGCCTTCCACAGAGCGCTTAGTGGCAGCCATGATCTGTTGCTCAAGTAAGATAGGGGCGTGCAGACAGTAATGTAGCAGACGACATGGGCTGGCGGTGCGGGCGAGAAACTTTTTTCGAGAATCTTCAGACAAACACTGCAAACACTGCAAATAATGCAAACGTGCAAACACTAGTCACAAAGTGGGCACGTGGGGCTTCCCTTCGGCTCGGATTAATGGGCTCGCCCGCTCCCGTTGCGCGTCTCGCTCTCCGTTCAGTCGCAGCTCCTTGGACGTACAGCACGCAGCGGTCGTTGACGCCGCGTTTTACAAAGCTCGATTTGGTATGGCCTTGAATGAGCTGACCCCTGTCCTCATCCTTGGTTGGTCCGCTGCGGACTTGGATCTGTCCCAAGTGCAAGTCCCGCAGCAGTTTGTGGCGGGCGCCGGAGGCTTGGGACTCGCTGCGCCAGTGTGCTTATTGGCGAAAGCAGCGCTGGGTGGCCCCCTCCATCAACATCCCCCTGCAACCGGTCAATATGCTCGTATACACATGGAGGTTCTTCGCCCACCTCGTGCCTTTGCGCTTCTGATTCGAACATCGCTCACACCAGTAACAAGACACGGGTGCGATTCTAACAAGATGAGCCGCAAACCTGAGATGCACGAGGTGAGTGGTTGTTCCGCGTTGAGCGGGAGGTCGACCCGGGTCCTACAAAAAACTTCCTCTCCCGCCCTTCCTCATGGAGCCCCAGTTTGCACATTGTGTTGCGAAGCTGCCTCTGATCGTCCAGAGGTCGTGCAATTAGCATGTCCATTCTTTCCTCTTGATTTGTTACCTTCGTTGCATTCGTTTGCTAGAGATATACTCCGCAACCATTGCCTTCCAGGATCTGCGCCGGCGCCGATCTATCCAGTCGTTTCAGCACTCCACCTGTGCTTCAACCTTTCGATCATCTAACCAAGACTCAATTCACACATGGACTTATTCCAAGGCCATCCTTTATCAACTCCACGACCAGCGGCAGGCTCAACCTCCCTCGGACCCCACAACCTTGCCTTGATCTCATACCAACCTCCGAATATAGGCCGCTATGTCAACTTCGAGGAACAAAGACAGTCGGACATTGTTGCTCCCAGCATTCAAGATGCAGTAGAGCTCCTGGCTAGCAATGGTATTAATCGCAGGCAAATACACAAACTCCGCCAACATGAGTATATCAACGCGCTCTACCTGCTCAAGGATGCAGACGAGGACGAAGTGGATGAGGCATTGAACAATTTCCATTCGACGGCGCGGTCAAGCTTCTCGTATCGCACTTCCGCACGGTTTCCCTCCGGCGTATCTAGCCTCCAGTCTGACCGATCCAGCCAGAGGGGCTCAGTGGCAACAGATTTCAGTGTGCCTTTAGATGATGGCATGGGCGGTGTTTGCGTCTATGGCGGGGATGTTTCACATGTTCCAATGCAATACACAGGTGTTCCTAATGACACGGGCCCTACATCCGAGTTATGCAACCTGAAACATTCCATGGACTATTTGCCAAGCCCAGGATCAGGATATAAGCAGCCATACTACGATGGAAACATACAGATACTCAACACCGTGGAATCTGTCCAATTTCCCCAAGGCAGTTATATGCATACTACGATGCAAACTCCTGTAGAGGTGCTTCTTCCCGCACTGGGAAAAGTCGAGGAGCGCAATATTTCTGGTGTGGATTCATTATGCCAAAGCCCTTTCATACAGGAGCAGGACCGTGGACTTAGACGACATGAGAAGCCTGCATTCCCATGTCCGGAGCCCGGTTGTGAGAAAAACTTCTCGAGGACAACTGAGCTTTCCAAGCATCTCACAGGTATTGAATTGACCCTCCTTGCGCTCTTCTCCATACTAAACGTCTCAAGGTGATCACGACAAGATCGTTACTATCGAGTGCAGGCACCACAACTGTTCCACCCTTCCTTACGAAACGAATCGGCCTGAAATGTGGAAGAGACATCACACCAGTAGGCACCGACAATGTCCAGGCTCTGAGAACTGCAAGAACGAGAGAAGCCGACCACAGAAAAAGCACCACTGGGGCTGTTCGCTTTGCGTGCACCTATCCAAAAGTGCTAAAGACTACCTAGCACACTACAAAAGTCATCTCGACAACGATATGTTTCGCCAGCCACCGAGTCGGGACGACATTAGCTTTTCTATTATGATTCAAAGCTTGCTCACCCAGGACGCCACCAACGATAAGTGGAACGAGCGCTCGCCTCGTACACACAACCTGGACCAGATCACACAACTCGCATGGGACATCAACGGCTGCAAGGACATTCGCGAGGCGCTCGAATACGGCTTTTTCCAAGGCTTAAGCATCTCTGAGCCGGACGTTGTTAATAGACTTCTGGATGAAGTGCAATTCCGGCCACGACGCTGCGTTCAACGCAATCTGACATTGTCAACAATAAACGAAAGCTTCGACTGTCAAGGACCAGAAAGTTTTCCGCAAGGCTAGTCGCTCTGAACTGAAGCTGGCGGCCATGTTAGGGGAGAACGACGTCGGCGCTGATGGGTCCAACCCCTCCAGCACTGGGCTCGTTTTCGGCTACGCTTTTCAGCATCTTACTCTCTTCAATCTCCGCATCCACTTACTAAAAGAGGCGTTGTGTTACCACACAGCCCACTGAGCTGGTACTCCTTACGAAAGGGTGTCAGTAACATTGCTTGATTATCCATCATGTATCACTACGCTACCGGTTTCTTTGGTTGAAGGGCAGGTCCCTCACTTCTATTATTGGCTGGGATGGGCAGCGCATTACGACGAGATAAATGTCCAATAATTTCGAAAGACTGTCTTACCCCATCACGTCGACGATAGTATGTTTTATTATTTCCCAGTGGTGAGGAATGGGCGTCAGGACTTGATGCTGCCGACGGCTAATGTGCCTACGAACTCTTAGAATTGAGGATGAGTTTGGCAACCATGGTTAAGAAGAGCTTGAGCTGTGCTCCCCAGCGACAAGCCCTCTCGCTGGAGTGGTTCTCTGTCTTGTCGTTCGTTTGTCGAGCCCAATTCACTCTAATTTTACATTTGCCCGACCTCTCGATCTTGCAATTGCCGAGTACATACAGCCCTCCGACAATGCGGCCCAAGAAAAGACGCCCATCCACATCGTGTCAAAGGCTATGTGGACCTCTTGTGGGCAGCATTCATTGGCCGCTGCTTCGGCTCCACGAAGGCTAAAAAATCTTCGTTGTGTTGAGCTTACCAACTAGGGCTTGTTAGGCGGGGCCCGGCTCGCGCATCCGTCAGTCTCTCGCTCAGCGTCGAGAGCTTGATCCAACCAACCCTGCAAACTGCAATTGTCCAACTCGTCCATTTCATCTCTTTGTGCAACATACCTCAGCCGCTCTCTTCTGTGTGTAGGTATCTATGTGCTCAGCATAGCCTGGATATCCCTCCAGCAGATTGCGCCTTAGAGCTAGGCAAGCCAGCGAGTTGGTTCGAACCTCCCGCGCTGCCTGATTGCCACTCCCAATGTCCACGCAACCAAGATCGGTTTTAGTTGTGCGCTGGAAATGCAGACGTGCAGAGGCTGGAACGGCGGTCCTTAGCACACCTCTCTGAAAGGGCTTCTTTGAGGGTGTTGCCGCTGTGGGACGCTAACTTACTGATCATGGCAATACTGCTCGCCGCAATGGACTTTCAGCATGCCATTCCAGCGAGCTCGTTATTCTGCATCTTCCCGTTCCCGCCAGCTCTGCATTTTGCCTATGGTCTAGATTCGCCTTTCCGACCCAAAGTGCAGCTTTGAGCCAGCCACCGAGTCCTAGGGGAAGCTGTCCAGCCCGGATTGGCCGGCGCATGCATGTCGATTACCACGTGTCCAATACCCGGAAAACCTCGCCCTCCTTCACTTTCCAGCCTTTCCTGAGACCTTCTCAACCTGTCGCTTTACGACAACTGCTCGCGTTTTTGACAATGCGCATGCTGCAAAGCGACACTTGGTTCGCATCGAGCAGCTTCTTCCGACGGCAGTATGTCTCGACCGCGATCGAATTCGCTCAGCCGCACTTTGCAAGCATGCTGGCATAATCGCGGCAAGGCTATCCATCATGGGGCCTCATATAGCCCTGGCCTGGGTGTTGCCTTGCGTCTGTCTTTCTTGCTTCTATATCCATTTGCATCTTTTGAATCTTGTCACTACTGGCGTTTCCTAGCCTAAACAGACAGCAGAATGGCGCTTCCACAGCCTCTTGCATCCCCAACCAAGATACCCCTGCTGCAAGAGAAAGCTCTTGATACACCAGCTACGAATTTCAGTGGAGAAACCCCCCCGCCTACTCCTGGTGAACAACATGCATCCAAGAACAACATGGAGGGCGCCTTAACCTCCTTGCTCTGGGGAGCGTTTGGACCATGCGTCCCGGTCGTGGTTGTATCCAGCGTCTTGTTGACAGCAGTCCTGTACAATCGCATTCCGGATGGCTACGTCTTTGACCCGAGCAAGCAGACCAAGACCTCGAACGAGGCTTTGAGCGCCCTCCATGGCATTCAACAGATCGAGAACAACGGTGGTAGCAAAGCCTACTATCTTTACGAGAATTCCATGACGAATCCTGCCGTTCTGCACATGATCTCTTCCTGGACCGCGAAAATCATTCCTTTCGTGACAGGAGCTAGCATGGCTCTGGTGGCCTTCTTGGCCGGCCAGCGCATCATCAAGGCGACCTCAGCCAAGTCAGAAAGCCTCCCGAGCCCACATCAGGTTTCAATCTTGATAAACTTGCTCAATGGTGGGGGAGCACAGCCACTGCTCGATACCATCAAGTACCGTTGGCAGAACCACGAAGTCCTGGTGCAGCCAGTTCCCTTGGCCTTCTGGTGTTTGCTATTCATCGTTGTTATCACGTAAGGACCTGGATCCCGTGCTTTGATTCTGTGCTGACTGAGCGCTACAGGTTTGTGATTGGGGCTCTGGATGTAAGTCAACTTGGATACCTGTGCCAGTGCCAGGCATTACTTCTCTGAGTGTCATTGCCTTCGCGGTGTTTTGGATACTGACAAGTCTGCAGAGTTGGTTCGGTACCGCCACGAAAGCCGTAAACATTGCTCTCGTCACCCCAATCGCAGCCACATCCTTCCTTTTCGGACGAAGTCTAGATCCGGACCGATGCGCAACAGGATCCTGGGAGAGTCGCAGCTGTCCGTCGAACCCAGACGCTCGCTGTCTCTACCCCTGCAGCATGACGAGCTGGAACTCTTCAGGCCAAGAGCGAGAAGGACTTTATCATGCGCAAGAGGCAGCGGAAACCCTGATGCAGAACTCGCGGTCCAATACAATTTTCAACGTGACGGCTGACGATGGATCCAACTACTATTTCCTCGGGGATATTCACAGCGGCATGAAGCTTGACTTCGCCGCGCAAACGCTAGCAGTCAAGACCGAGTGCCAGGTGGTGACGAATACCTGCGACGTCAGCCCAGAAGGCGGATTCACATGTGGAACGTACAGTGCACCGTCCTTCTCATTTTCCGGCCAGGTCGGAGTCGCTGTCGAGAACGCGACCTCGTCCCCCGACGAGGCAATGGTCGGCATTCAGTTCTTCAACGACTCGGCGTTGACGCAGCCAGTCGGGCTCGGAAGCAGCGCAACCGATCTGTTCACCCCATCCAACCCGCTCCATTTCCTCTCGTGGAGCAAGGGCTTCCCTCCCGTGGACACCTACGCCGACGAATTCGGGTACATGCGCAGCAACGGCTTCTTGAAGAACGACACCAATGGCGACACAGTCTTCATCCTATCCTGCTCCGCGACCATCTACGAGGCCGAGTACTACTGGGTGAACGGGAGCGTGGCTCCCACTGAACTCGAAGCATACGATCTGGCACCCGACTACTACGGCGCGGTTTACAGCGCCCCGTTTTCCACGAACAGCGCCCTCTCGCACCTCGCCCTTCAGGACGCCGCAGCACTAGCCGCCTACCAGCTCCGTCCAGAAGGTGTCGGCAAAGTCTTCGCCAACTACTTCTCCAAAGCGGCCGTGGCCTTTTCCGCCGGTCTCTCTGTGCCCGTCCAGAACGACCGAGAGTGGAAGCGCGACAACACGTACCTCGCGACACGAGTCCCGTTACTGCCGCTATACACCCTCATCGCGCTCAAGGGCGTGTACGCCTTCTTCGCCCTGGCTCTCGCCCTGCTCGCCGTCTTCAAGACCCGTGTGTCGGAAGCCCAAGAAGTCAAAGAGCGGCTGACGGTCGACGGCCTCGCCGCGGGCTTCTTCGAACCCAACGCCGCGCACGAGAAGGCCGTCAAACAAGTCTCCGACCTCTTCCAAGAACATCAGACGCCCGAGAAGAGCGACGCCACGCGGAAGGTCGGCCTCCTGCAGACCGATCAGGGCGGCTGGCTCTGGGTGACGGTGGCGCGCCAAGCCTTTGAGGGCCTCGGTCTCCACGAGGTCATCAACACGGCCGCGGACCAGGCCGCTGATGTTGCGGCGAGCAAGATGGGCACCGTCGGCCAAGTGGGTGAGGGATATAAATTGATCAAGGACATTCTTTAGCCGTGGATGTGACGTGGACGGACTCGGAGTCGCAGTCGGCCTCGAAGCTAGTTAGGTACGGACAGTCAGGGCAGGGCAGGGCAGGACGTTCTTTCTTTAGCGAGGCATTTGGATGTCGGATCTCGAATACGGTCACGGACACGGACAGGAATAGGAAGCTTGTATTGGCCAAGTCAGGCAAGGCAAGGATTCCTGATTTACTGGGAATAATCTCCTTTTGTATAAAAAAACCAACAAACGTGCGATTAGTACCAGTACAGTCTACTTAACCCCCTCGACTTCGTGAAATGGAACTTAATATATCACCCAATTTAATGCAAGTCATGTATGAGCGGCGGGCAGCCAGCCAGTCAGTCAGTCCTTCCTTTTCATGCTGCCTGCCATCAAGCTGCTATATAGCCTTCTTTGAAGTATTCTTCTGCGCCGATGTATTAGGGCATCTCCGGCGCATAGTCGTACTGCTTGCTGTAGAGCGGCCGGGAACGGATAAAGCGATTGCTTCGTTAGAGACGGGTTCAAGGGTGGGTAATGGACTACGTGAGTATGACTGACTTGTGCTGGGGAAGGGAACCGGCCGACGACATGGTAGATGTACTACGTAAGTAAGAGTTTTTCTATCGAATAGAGACTGCTCTACTCTAGTTTACT